>JANLJB010031147.1:0-55349 GCA_026212285.1 Bursera cuneata
CAGTAGACAGTGTGTTTATTCAAATTCAATCCGATTGAAAAAAACAGCAGCAACAAAGAAATAAAAAAGAAATGCTCTGGCTCAAAACGTGACGACTCTCATTGATCACACAGAGAGAGCAGCCTAAGTCAACATCGCTATTGCAAACTTGGGGTCTGCAAACCTGCCTCTTCCAACCCCACGGTCATTATTTAAGTATGAAAAACGGAACAAGAAAATTATTTCGAGATGATATTTTCAGCTAAATCATTCAAGGTTGCTTCCAGCCACGTCCAGAACGAACCTGTACCTTACATCATTTTTTTCCATTCTCTCGAACGCCTTGTTCACATAATCCATTTTGACCACCTCAATCATTGATGTCAAACCCTTCCCTATCCAGAAATCAATCAATTCCTGCATCTCTTCTATGCTTCCTATGAAACTTCCAGTGATGGTTTTCTTCCCTGCATAGCAGCAGAATGTTTTAGCTATTGAACATAATTATATTATGAATGTTAAGTTTACATCTACTAATTTAAGCTTTTAGGTGAATTCAAATCTTTCCACAAGTCTACGTACAAGGACACGTAAGAGTCTTACACGTGAGCTTTTTAACATATATAAGCATATAGAAATCATAATAGAAAATCAGTAAATCACCAATGATATACCTAGAATTAAGTCAACTGAATCAAGTTGCAGTGGTTTTGAAACAGCACCGACTAAAATTAACTTGCCGTCAACCTTCAAAAGCGAAAGGTATTGTTGCAAAGAGTGAAAAACTGGAATAGTGTCTAGCATATAATCAAGACTTTTGGCTGCTCTCTCCATCTCTTCCACATTGGAGCTCACCAGAAAATCATCTGCACCTAAGTGCTCCAAAGCCTCCACCTTTTTCTTATCAGAGGAACTTATCACAGTCACATGATGTCCCATTGCCTTTGCTATTAGTACAGCAACATGACCAACTCCACCTAGACCCAATATTCCTCCCCTGATAACCTTACCAGAGTTTTTGAACTGCTTCAAGGGACTATAAGCTGTCACCCCAGCCACTAGTATCGGTGTTGCCTGCTCTGGTGCAAGATTTTCTGGTATCTTTACCACAAACCTGTATTAACTTCGAACATTAGTTGATTTGGAAACCACCAAGAAAATGAAAGATTTGTTTATTTCATTTAGGTGACTTTCTCATACTTCTGATCAACAACCATTGCAGAAGAGTAGCCTCCCTGTGTGTATGTTCCATCCTTGTATGTGCCATTGTAAGTGGGAATTCTGTCATTGCAGTAGTTCTCCATGTTGGACACGCAGTACAAGCACTCACCACAAGATCCTATTAGGCCTCCAACTCCCACTATGTCTCCAACCTTGAATTTCTTTACTTCTGAACCGAATTCCATTACTTCTCCAACCACTTCGTGCCTTCATAGAAATCAAACAGAAGCAAATAAGAATTTAAACAAACATAAATTATCAATTACATTATTTTCTGTTGTCAACAAATTGCTTAGATTTGATAAAGAGTGCGGTGCCTACCCTGGAACCAAAGGGTAGGTTGGGGGGTGAACCTCACTTCTTATCTGATGAAGATCAGTGTGGTCCATTCCACAGTACAAGACCTTAAACAACACATCTTCAGGACCTGTTTTCCTGGTCATGAGGACATTGAAACATTAGCCAACTCGTTTCCGTATAAGAGAATGAAAAATATATTTGAGTTAGACTATGAAACCTGAGAGTGAATGAAAAAGGTGACAGATGTCCAGATGGATCTCTAGCTGCCCAACCAATCACTCTTTTTCCCTCCATTTTCTTTGCTTCAATATATATGACACTGAAGAAATATCAAATAAGTGAAAGTTGAATGCGTGCTGTTGTTCTTCACTTCTTTGAGATTTTATACTCGTTCATCATGAGTCATGACTCTCCTTCTGTAGCAGAAATAATTAAATATTCAAACAGAAGTTATACATATTATATATAGTCAATGGATGCAATGCATTGAAACCAAAAGTTAACATGAAATGTTGGAGTCCAAGGCGGCTAAAATATAAAATTGTTCTGAAACCATGCACAAGATAAATTATAGTAATTAATCTAATTCAATGCAGAAGACTACCCAGAGGCTTGATTAGCAAGTATTACTGTTTCACCAGGAGCAAAGAAAATTAATGCATTAGTTTTTGCTTTCTTTTGTGTGTGTGGGACCTTCCAGTAATGGATATTGCTCATCACAAACGTCATAGCTTATCAAGTTGAAGATGGAGGGGATGCATCATGCATGATTGTCCTTCCAGAAGAGTCAGTGCTCAGCCAGAGGAATATAAAAGAATATGTGTGGTTCTCATGGCCTTCTTGCCAGGCACAGGCACAGCTCAGAAGAGCAGCATTACTTGTAATGGATGTTTGAGAATTGATATTTCATTTTACTCGAATTGTATCTAAAATTGGATTGAATGGAAACCAGCTACTTTACAATTTGTAGAAAGTTTCTGAGAGATGAAGAAGGCTGTGAGCTATCGCAATGGACCAATTGCCTTGTTGTCCATATACTCAGTATTTTTAAATGACGATCGATCATATTAGCTCATCTGTTTCGTTCTATGTTTTGACTTTTAAAAAAGAGGTTTTCTTCCATAATCTTTTTAAAAGCTTTAAAAAAACATCTTTATTGATGAATTTTATCAATTTATTTATTTATTAATAAAAAAATAAGTAAAAAAATTAACTTATTTTTAAACTAATAATAAAATTATTTAACAAGGAGGCCTCAAAATGAGATCATAATGTGGATGGTATAGCGACACAGTAAAGACAAAATAGCAGGAAGCACTATAACCTCCAACGAACTCATCCCTCCCTTCCCTTCCTCCCATCATATGTTCGTGTTCATGGCATGACCTCCTGAAAGAAAAACTTCTACTTCCACCTTCTTAACAATGGAAACCACTCTCCTCCATTCCACTTTCCCTTCTCTCACTCACAACTCCACACGATTTCACCGAGTCAACTCACTCAAGCCTCCCTTTCACAACTCCCTCAAATTCAACCCCCTTCCCCTTTCTTTTTCTATCCGTTACCGCGCCGTTACTTGCTTTGCTGAGTCACATACTCACCACCACCATAACCATCACCATCACGATCACGGTCACGATCATCATCATCATCATCACCGCCACCACCATGACGATTGTGCGGAGCTGAGTGGACCGCAGAAAGCGCTTATTAAGTTTGCGAAAGCGACGAGATGGTTAGATTTGGCTAATTTCTTGAGGGAGCACTTGCACCTGTGTTGCTCCGCCACTGCTCTGTTTCTAGCTGCCGCTGCTTGTCCTTATTTGTTTCCGAAGCCGGTGGTTAAGCCTCTACAGAATGTGTTTATCGGCGTTGCTTTCCCTCTAGTTGGGGTAAAGTAAAAATTTCTCTTCAATTTTTATCTTATATTTTCACTTACCAACTCAGAATCAGGATTTTGTTTGCTTCAATTGAGATCTTATTCACTTAGTGCAAGGCAGGTCTCAGCATCGCTTGATGCTCTCACTGATATTGCTGGCGGAAGAGTTAACATTCATGTACTGATGGCTCTCGCGGCATTTGCATCATTATTCATGGGGAACGCCTTGGAAGGAGGGCTGCTTCTCGCGATGTTCAATTTGGCTCACATTGGTAATTATTTCGAAGGACAAGACCGGTGAACAATTATTGTTAGGGCAAAGTTAAGTTTCATACACTAATATGTATCAGTTGCGCAGCTGAAGAGTTCTTCACCAGCCGCTCAATGGTGGATGTTAAAGAGTTGAAGGAAAATTATCCAGATTCTGCGCTTGTGCTAAATGTTAATGATGATAATGTACCTGATATCTCTGATTTGGCATATAAAAGCATTCCTGTGCATGAGGTCGAAGTTGGCTCATATATTTTGGTTGGAGCTGGTGAGGTCTGTGACAAGAAATGTATTGATTCCTTCTCCCATATGAGAGCATTTGTGTAGTAGCATTTTGTGTTATCATTTTGGCATAATTGACTATAGTGATAATATTTATCCATTTCTATGGTCTTTTTATGATGAATTTGTTTATTTTATGTGAAAGGGAAAGCAGTTAGGTGGCTATGACAATTAGCACCTAACCCAACCCATTTGTTGAATCGTGTTCCTGAAGCCTATATTTGTTTTTATTAGCTAACTGGTTTGGTAGAGATTTAGCATGAGATTAAACCTTACAAGTTCATGTAGATTTATATTTGTTGGATTAATGACCGGAAGTAACTAAGCTGCTCTTTTATTGAATGTATTTTCATATTGTTTATTCTTTTCAGGACTATATATGTTTATTGATTCAAGTGTATACTAAACCTGTAAGTAAAGTTTGTTGATCTTAATAATATGAACAATATAGTTTGAGGAACATAGATTTTATGTGTTGAGGCATATAAATGTTTTTCATTTCACATAGTAACCAAGTATAAGACCGGCGGTCATGTGATACGGCCATAATTGCACTTCTAAATATATGTTGATGCATTTGGATTATTTGCTTTTCTAGAATATATTATATATGTTGATTGCAAGTTTGCTCCAGATATTTGCATTTCTCTTGGTGACCTTTCCTTCTTTCTCTTGGCTTATCAATTTTAAAGGAGCAATTTCAGAAATGCTAACTTAAAGTTTTAACTTTTTGAATGATATGCTAAAATATAGAAATTAAATAATGTGTCTGGAATTGTGTGTAGGCTGTGCCTGTGGATTGTGAAGTTTTTCAAGGTAGTGCAACAATTACTATTGAACACTTGACAGGGGAAGTCAAACCCTTAGAGGCTAAGGTTGGGGACATGATTCCTGGTGGTGCAAGGAATTTAGATGGTAGAATGATTGTGAAGGTATGTTTGTTATTTTGCTGAATTTTAAGCTTTTGCAGCTGCAATCGTGTGGAAAGAAATTGAAGTGCTTTGTTCCTTTAACCTATTCCCTTATCCCTTAGTGCGTTGAACAACTATTAACATGTTTTTCCTTTTTTTACTTTTTTCTAGTGCTTGTTTATATCTTCTAGTTATACGTCTTTGTTATGTTTTCCTTTCAAATTTTGCATCAGGCAACAAAGAAATGGAAAGAATCTACACTTAGTAGAATTGTGCAGTTAACTGAAGAAGCACAAGCAAATAAACCAAAGCTTCAAAGGTGGCTAGACGAATTTGGCGAGCGTTACAGCAAGGTGGTGGTTATTTTATCAGTTTCTATTGCTCTCATTGGGCCATTTCTTTTTAAGTGGCCATTCATCAGTACACCAGGTGATTTGGAAGAAGAGCTTAGACTTCGACTCATATTCTTTGTTTATTTTTTTCCTGTCTAATTGAACTATATCCTAGTAATTTTATGAATACTTAATTTCCCTAAGAAAGAGCTTATAAGCTCAAATGTGTTAAGAGTGTTGGATATGATGTTTCATCTTTCTTATATTTTGATGCTTCAGCAGATTATCTCTCTCTATGCTTATGACCAATTTCTTTATGAAATTTCAACCTTATCTACGGATATAGTGTCTTAAGGATCTCTCCAATCTTATTTCTTGCTTCTTTAATTTTGTAGCATGCAGAGGATCTATTTACAGAGCATTGGGTCTCATGGTAGCAGCATCTCCATGTGCCTTGGCTGTAGCTCCTTTGGCATATGCTACTGCTATTAGTTCCTGTGCAAGAAAGGTACCAATCTACCAACTGCTGCGATTAAGTAATTATATGTGGGCTTCTACATCTTATTTACAGGAATAGTTTTTGCTTAATATATTTTTTTCTGATATCAAATAGTAAAATTAACAAATATTGGAGGCTTGTCTTTGTTTCAATCTGGATTACTCCTCCTTTTCTGTCCTTTTATTAGCTTATAGAATAAAAAGAAGAAACTCGTTTTCTAATTTTTCACCTAGATAAAATATGGTCAACTTATAAGGATTACTAAAGCATGAATCCTTCTCAAATTGGGAAATATTCCAGAGAAACTTAATACCGGTGGAAAGATTATTGGGAACTAAAAAATTCATGATTTTAGCCAAATTGTAACTTTGTATTGGTAAAATTTGAATTGCATGTGTGAGATGAATCTCTTCTGCACCATGATACAATTCTTTTTCACAGGGGATATTGCTTAAAGGTGGACAAGTACTAGATGCTCTAGCTTCTTGCCATAGTATTGCATTTGATAAAACTGGGACACTGACAACTGGGGGGCTTAGGTTCAAGGCAATTGAGCCAATTTATGGGCACTGGATCGGAAATGAGAAGACAAACTTTACCTCCTGCTGCATTCCCACTTGTGAGAAACAAGCTCTTGCTGTAGCAGCTGCCATGGAAAAGGGTACTACTCACCCTATTGGAAGGTAGTTGGTCAAACAAAATCATTTCATTTTGTCCATATTTGTCTCTAATCTGTTTCGTTGATATGGCTTGAAGTAGCTCCCTGTAATATTTAGCTTTTAGCCGTATAGCTGCTATTCAATATATTTAAGAAACTGAGAGACTGTTATGTACTTGTCAATTATGTGTTAAGCTTTTTGCCTGTTCTTTTTTTGTTTTGGACCTATTTCCTAAGAGCCTGCTCCCTCTCATGTACAGTGGAAAAATAGTTTATATTGTCCTTCAGTATCTGCATAATTGAAAAGTTTCTCATTATTAGATCATGGCAGTGGTGTTTACCATGAAACAGATTAAAAAGGATAAAACTACATGGTAACTTACTGGCGATTGCTTTGCGTACACCCATTTAAAATGGATGTGCTAATGCTCTGGTGAAAAATTTGCCATTCATTGTGCCAATGTCAAATTTGTTGTGCTGAAATTCCTAATTGTCTTGCATTTTGTTATCCTCATGCTTATCATTAAATCATATTTTGCAGATGAAATGATGTGATTTATAAATATGAATCCTTTTTCAGAAGTCTAGTTTTTGGAGTGATTTATAAATATGAATCCTTTTTCAGAAGTCTAGTTTTTGGAGCTTAGTTTGGATTTTAGGGTCGTTAAAGATTTGACACAATTCTACTTTATTAATTTTTTTAGTAAAAATGTTCTGCACTCATCAGTTGGGTACATAAATGTGCTGGTGCTGTCAGGATCCAGAACAGCTTAATGAATTTGATCATCTATGTTATGAACATTTAGGTGATTTTCATCCTTTATGAGTGACCAATGTGTACGTTTGATATTGTGTGGTAGTAACTAAAATTATATATAATTGAGCCACAAATTTCATTTCTTCCATTTAACTGCAGAACTGACTAATTATTTTATTGGTGTTGAATAAAGGTGTCTATCTTCTTTTCAATTATGGTTCCTTAATCTTTTTTTTCAACTCCTTTTATGCTTTTAGATGTTTCCAGTGTTCTTCTTCCATTTGCTAAATTAACAGTTACTCCTTTATTTTTCAACCAGAGCCGTGGTAGACCATAGTATAGGGAAAGACCTTCCTTCTGTTTCCATTGAAAGTTTCGAGTACTTTCCGGGTAGAGGTCTTACAGCCACATTGAATGGCATTCAGGTACTTTGTTCAGTATCAGCATATACTGTGGTGGTGCCTTTAATAATTTTTTTGCTCTTCAAGGAATATGTGATTAACATGTGGCAAAACAATGCATCACAAATAGGCCATGAAGGCATTCATTTTGTCTTTTGCTTATTTGAAGTATAATTTGGTCAGACAATAGTGCGATTTTACAATCTTCTGTACTTTGTTATAGTCAGGAACTGGAGGGGGCAAAATGTTGAAAGCATCTCTTGGTTCAGTAGATTTTATCACTTCTCTTTGTAAATCTGAAGATGAATCAAGAAAGATCAAGGAAGCTGTTAGCAGTTCTTCTTATGGAAGTGACTTTGTTCATGCTGCACTCTCTGTTAATGAAAAGGTGTGGTTCATGATTATGCTTATTTAGTTCATTCACTTAATTTTAGAAATCCAAGTTAAGATATTAGAGTGTGCAGTTTTATGTATTCTGCTCACACACATGCACTACTTTAATGGTTTCGGGTAGTTTTGTGCTTCTGCAAGGGCCCATGTAGGATGGATCTCCTTCTTTGTCTTCATTGGCTGTTGGAAAAGATTTTTCGGCTTATTGTAAAACAAAGCTTTAGTATTGATTTAAACTTGTTTTCATGATATGCCATTTTGTATGGTTATATTACATTTGAATCAATGGGTGCTTCCTAAATATCTTGTTTACTTTTTTCTTGTAACATCTTAACCTCATTTTGCAAGGTCATCGAATTTTGTGAGTCAGTTTTACTCAGGAGCTGAAATTTTGTCTGTGTTGAGCTGTGTAGGTAACATTGATTCACCTCGAGGATAGGCCTCGCTCAGGAGCTTCAGATGTTATAAGGGAAGTAAAAGATCAGGCAAGATTACGTGTCATGATGTTAACTGGTGATCATGAATCCAGTGCATGGAGGGTTGCAAATGCTGTGGGCATCAATGAAGTCCATTGCAGCCTGAAGCCTGAGGATAAGCTTAATCATGTGAAGAGTATCTCCAGGGATATGGGTGAGCTCCAATCATGATTCAAGATCATTGTGTCTTTATCACTATGTTTTGGCTTCTCCATGTTAACGTAGGGTGTAATCTACTTGACAACTTCTTGTAGAAGATTACTTACTAACACTTTGAGTCCTAAATATTCATAAAGGAACATTCATCATAAATGATAATTGGTCAAACAGAAATGCAGAGAAAAGAGCACCAGCACCCTACTTATCTTCCCCCAACCCCCACTCTCCTGCCCAAAAACGCGTGCCCCCCACCGGCCTCCCTCCCTCCCATTTTATTTTCAGAAGACTCTGTTTATCCCATCTGGTTTCCGCCATGTGTGTACAATACCATCCTTTTTCTGTAAGGCATGGTCTGAAGTTACATACAGGGCTCTTAATATGTAGTCTTAAATTTTTTTTTTTTTTTTTATGGTGATACTTGACTTTTTTCGCAGGGGGAGGTTTGATCATGGTTGGTGAAGGCATTAATGATGCACCAGCACTTGCTGCTGCAACTGTTGGGATTGTACTTGCTCAGCGGGCTAGTGCAACAGCTATAGCAGTTGCAGATGTCTTGCTATTGCGGGATGATATCTCTGGGGTTCCGTTCTGTGTGGCTAAGTCTCGGCAGACGACTTCCCTGGTACTTCATCTACGCCACTTATCATCATTTTAGTTATTTTCTGCTCTTTCTAATATTGATTCTTTTAACACATGTACTTGCAGGTCAAGCAGAACGTTGCCCTTGCTTTATCTTGTATAGTTTTGGCGTCCCTTCCATCTGTTTTGGGCTTTCTGCCTCTGTGGTTGACGGTATGAATCAATTTAATTATTTGCTCACCGAACCTCATTGCTTACAGTTACTAATAATGTCCTTTAGTAGATTTGACAGAAATAAACAATATGCTATCTTATTTATGTTCATATAAACGAAAAGACCAAGGCTTCTCTATGTGACACATCACCTCTGGGACATGCCATATCTTTTCAGGAAGTGATAATGAACTAGATTCTAGATTAAAGTGTTATCATATAAAGAACCTGATGCCAACTGAGTTTCTGATCCTTGACTGATGCAAAGATCACATTTTGGTGTCTCCATAAGAAACTTATGAATTCCACTTTGTCTAGGGCATGGGCCTTGCCGACTCCCATTTTCTTTAGAATGATATCTGTAAATATTTTATTGCACAAAAATGAGAAATTTTTGGCTACTCTGGAAAATGATAAACTGTATTTCAGATTTGTTTCATCCTGGAGTTGATATGATATCTGACTAGTGTCTGATCATCTTGCCTGTATATTAATATGTTATTCTGTAATAAAATCATCAGCATGTTTTTGTCAGTTGGTACTCAATTTGCCTTCTGTTTCCGGTTCAAATTCTTGGTTTGTTTTCTGAGCTCAAGCTTACTCTTGGTATACATGCAGGTTCTTTTACATGAAGGTGGCACTCTTCTGGTTTGCCTCAATTCCATACGTTCTCTTAATGATCCCACGTGGTCCTGGAGACAGGATCTGCCCAACTTGGTTAATGATGTAAAATCTAAGCAAGCCTCACTGAGGAAATTTAGCACCAGCTCAAACACAATCCAGGCTGCACCTTTGTAACCAAATGCTTGATTTTTTTCATTTTTTCTTTTTTAGCCTCTCTTTTTCCATTCTTTTCAAAGTTGATCGATACGTAAGGAAGCACCTGTTTGTTGCGGTTACGCTTTTAGTGCTTGACTGTGTATAAGAAGAGACGTAGAAAGTCCATATGTATATACGACGAGATCAATTTTAGGAACAAAACTTTTCCTTGAAATGTACAAAGGTGAAAACGATAATCAAATAAAAAGTAGGTTGATGAATGTCACTGTTTACATTATTATCTCTGGTTGGGGAATTGACGGACGGGAAATAGCTGTTATGTTGATTTCAGGTGAACATCATAGTAGTCGACAAGTATCTGGCAATAACGCCTTAACTTTCCAGTCATCAGTCATCACTACCAAAACAGAAGTTCCTCATGACGTCCGTTTTGACTTATCCTATCTTCCCAAGTTAAAAGTGGTCTCAAAGATGAACACCCGTGTTTTAGAATTTAGATATGTCAGTTATTGCATATAAAAATATCAAAAAATCTCTTCAACCTGCAACGTTTATTACTAAAATTAGTAACTGATAACTGCTGTTGCAACTACACCTGCCCAACTTTAAGCCTAATCCTCCATCATATTTTCTTTCCCAGATAATGTAGTCCTCCATCTCTGCTCTCTAAGCAGTTCCACCATTTACATTAATGATTTGAGATTTTGTCTTATCGACTATTTAAAGCATTACAACCGTCGCTTTAATCTTTCTGAAACGTATATTCCTGAGATGAACAGAGTACACGTCTAACCTTCTCAAAATCACAAAAATATCATGAGGCATCTTGTGGTGCATATATGTTCTAAATTTCCTAGGTATATTTTCTTTTTCTAGAGCATCCTGTTCCTGAACTTCCATTATTAGTTCATTGTTATGATCTCCCATTTCTGGAACTCCCATCATTTCCTTTTATATAAATTAAATATATATACATATATATATATCAAACGCTTCCAGACAAAACCCAAAGTTTAAAAACAGTTAACCATCCCAAAACAAACAGCCGAGTAAAGAAGGAAAAATGCAAAAGATTTTTCCATTGAGAAATGCAACAAGGAATTTAACATTTCACGGATCTTCTTTTCTTCTTAAATATATATATATATATATTATATATATTTATAATTTTTTTTTTCATGTTTTTATCTCCTAAATCTAACGAACAAGGTCTGAGATTGATGGAATAAACTCCCAACATTCTTTCTTCTTGACGTTCTTCCTTCAATCTAAAGACCATTACCTTAACCTTAACCATCTCTCTCTCTCTCTCTCTCTCTCTCTCTCTCTCTCTGTACATTGAGCAAAATTATTCCTCTAAAYAAAAGAGAAAACGCAGATTCAAAGTTTTCCCTTTTTTTTTTCAACATTTCATCAACTCTCTTTGCTTTCTCAAATCCTCTGGCATAGCAACATTCCTCAACACACCAACATCCCCACCACCCTGATAACACACGCCACCTCTCTGCTGCTGCTGCTCCAGCGCCGCCATGTAATTCCTCACCTCCTGCTTTATCATCTCCTGCATCACCCCCAGAAACTCTTCACTGAACCCCACGAACCCTCCCTTCGACGACCCACTTTCACCACCGCTCACCCCACCTGGAAACAAAGACTTCGTATTTGCCACCTGAGTTGACTCCGCCACCGCAACAGCCACAGCCACCTTTTGATTCGAAACTTCACACGAATCCACACCCGGAAGGGACAGACTTAATGACGTTGGCGGATCGTCAGAAGACGACGTAGTTTCCGGGATCATATTCACATCAACATTAACGCCTCCAGCTCTTGCCACTGGTCTGTATATATTAGGATTCGAAGACAAAACGTGAACGCTTGAGTCGCTGACGTCAGATCCGGACGGACTACTCGGATTCATGTAAAATCCAGTCGCTACCGGCACACCCGATCCCGCACTCACCGATCTCTTCAATGGCTGCTGCTGCCCATGCTCACCGAAATCCCCATCATACATATTACAGTTCCCCAGATTCACATCCTCTGCCACCGACGAAGAACAACACTTACGTTTCAACGTCGAGTTCCAGTGGTTCTTAATCGCGTTATCGGTACGGCCGCTGAGTAGCCGTGCGATTGTCGCCCACTTGTTCCCGAAACGCGCGTGTGCGCGTATTATAGTCTCGTCCTCTTCAGGCGTGAACGCCCGGTGCTCCACTTGCGGTGACAGCTGGTTGCACCACCTGAGCCGACAAGACTTCCCCGATCTTCCGGGGATTGATTTGCTGATTAACGACCAGTTCCTGGGGCCATGCTTCTGCACCAGCTGTTGTAAGGCTTCGTCCTCTTCGGGGCTCCATGGCCCCTTGATCCGCTCCACTTCCTTTCTATTAAACGCCATCGTTTCAGTTTTCAGCTCTTGACCATATACGAAGAGAGATTTTGTCTGTGTTGTGTTTTGGTGTAAGACTAATGAACGAGCTGGGATGGATAGTGGGAGTTATATAAGAAATAGCGAGGAAATGAGGTGACCGGTAGAGCCGGTTAGAATTGGGAGTGATAGGCGTTACGAGCACCGCTTGTTTGGGTAATCGGTTGTGGGTTATTTGGTTTGGGATACAGCTGGAGAATAGACACGCGTCAGTATTTTGTTGCACTGATTTACATAGGTCGCTCTCTCTTGAAATCTCTCTGCTTTTTTACTGTTTTTCCTCTTTTCCCTAATCTTTCATGGAGCGTCCATCCCACTCTCTCGCCCTCTTCTTTTACTTGAAACTTAAATTATGAGGAGCGGAGACCTTACTATAATCATTCCAACTCAACTTTAAATTAAATTTGGAGCGTCTAGCCTGTAGCAAACACGCATTTTGTAGGGTAATTTATCAGTCAAAAATAAGGGGAGTGGAGAGTGTTTACACTCGCTGCATCAGAGCGTGGAAAAGGGTTTTTCAAGATTATGGTTTTTTTATAAATAAATTTTAAAAAAAAATTCGTTCTTCACTGTTCTGGAAGTTATAGAGACAAACCAAACACTGAGAACCATAATTTATCGTGGGAGAAATAAAACAGAAAAATTATATCTGAGGATAAAGATCATAACGGTTGGGTAAGATTGAGTCTGAGTTTGACCGAGGACGCCAGCCTGTATAGCATTTCGTGTAAGATTTTTCTTTTTATTTCTTTTTCTTTTTCTTTTTCTAAAATATTTTTAATAAAGGAACGGCCGCACGGATTTGCTGAGCTGGAACAAAACGACAATAGTGGTCGCCGAATCGGAGGGCGAATCATTACTGCTTTCCTGCCAAGTCCAGCCTGTACACCTGCCATCACCGTAACGGCCTATCCACCGACAGGTGCCTGTCACGCATCCCTTTCCTTCAACTGCCATAACCTCAAAATCTCTCTTTCCCGTAGCCTTTACCTGTACGGAACCGGTAAAACCATATCCTTAGTATACACGTTCCTAGAACCGGGGACTTTCGTTAGCAGCTTCCTAACCTATTTCAGCATTAATCTCTTAAACCTACTACAAATATATTATTTAATTAATTTATCTCGCTTTTTATTAAAATTTTATTATCCACCATTCTTTTTTTTCTTCCACAAAAGTTTAAATTTTTTATGAAGCTTCTAGTAAATATATATTATTAATATTAGTGTCAATTATTAAGCAAATCTGAAAATTTATATTTAAATTTGATTGAAAAATGTAGTTAGAGGGTAATAAGTGAAGAAGATATGGTAGACAGAACCGTATCTGTTTCTGTTACTCGTACATCGTACCTACCACCTAATACCTGTTGTTTAGTACGTGGATCTGGCTTTATATATTATATATTTATTTTTTTAGGTTTCTTTTTCGGAAAAATAATTGACTGGACCTCCCGGTCGGTGAACTGGCGGTAGGCAAAACCCGAAACTTTCTCACGATAAATTGGACCTAACTGCCAAGTCATTTAAAGTCAAACCATCTCTTTTATTACATGAGTTACAGAAAGTTGAATTTACCAATCTCCCTCCTCAACCAGCCACTTATCTCTTCTCCTCCTCACCCAGGTCACGCATACTGTCCTCAAATTAAAATATATCTCTATAGATATTAGATATGCAATCATGAATAAGGATGAGTAGTTAACAATTTAAACTCTTGTAGCAAGATATCAACCAAATATGATGGCACTTCATTAATGGCCATGGTTTCCACCATTTATTATTATTATTATTATTATTATTTTGCGTGAAGTACGTACGGTAATTGAAGACGGATAAACAAAATGGAATTTAATGAAGATTTATGGCAATTTATTGTTATATTTAACTCTTTAATCACAGATAATATATGAATAAATGAACTTGATTGTGCAAGGAATGGAAGGATATAAAATAGAAATACCAAACTAGATGTACAATCCTTACAGTGAATCAGAATATTAAATTATTAAATATTCACCAAGTTGCGAATGGGAACATGAATTGAATAACATATCAAAGTTGGAGCATGATTAATTTATTCCTACTACGGGGTACATATCTACATCCAATCTTCAGTTGTCTCTCACATGTTACATGGAGAAAGACAAAGTTATATGTAATGCTATGATAATTTTAACGTGTATCATAATAATACATATTAAACCCTAAAAATTTATATAATTTTATTATAAAAATTATGATAAATTAATTATTTCACTGAATCTAATTAGTTTTATAATAAAAAATATAATTTTAAAATATTTTAATCATTTTTACATTACAAACATAAATTTATAAACTTGAGTATATATCTTTAGAGTATAAGTTAAAACTATTCCTAATATTATATTTATATCCTATATTGTCCATATTTAAGTATATTAGAAAATCATGTAAGTAATAATAAACTCGATTACCTAATCAAATTCCTAGAATAAAATAGTTAATTTTAAAGTGTTTTTCATTCGAGTAATGGGTTTAAAAATTATCAATTTCTTCATAAAAAATTAAAATTAAATTATGAAAATAGGTTGATAAAATTAGGCGAAATTTTTTTTAAAAAAAAAAAAGGAAGAGAAAGCGACAAAATGAAAAGGCAGATACGGGAAATCGTACTTTGAGCTTTATAACCGTTACAAGGGGACAGCTGTCGGCGTCCCCATGGTTTTGCTTTTTGCTTCTTCAGTTTTTTAACCGCTACGGCATGTGCGTAAAAGACTTTTTCACGTGCTTCAGACTCTCATGAAGGAGACACACGTGCGACTTGTATCCTTTGCCGCAGCAGACCGGCCAATCCGTCCCGATTGGCCCTCTCTCGTTTGTCCTTTTTGGCATGTAGACAAAGGAGCTTATGGTAATTTAATCGAGTATTATTTTAGGGTAATGGGAACGGGGCAGGAAGGTACAGGTGGTGATTAGTTAATTTAAATCACGTGATGATCCACACATTCCAGGAGGTTTCTTGGAGTTAATGATTCTGAATAGTTAATTACCTGGTCGGTACGTCATTTTTCAAATCAGGAACCAATATTGCCAAGGTAAGTTAGAAGGAAAGGAGGAGAGGTCCACATCCATGAGTTGTGCTTGAGCTTCTTCTATTTTATAGGACCACTTAAATCGTTGCCTTGAAATAGATAGATTCCTATAAATTACTGCTAAACTCTCAATTATCAAGTAATCTTAACAATTCCTTAAAATTAACGACCTAGAGAATCTTATACGATTATTCAAATTATCTTAAAACTAGTAATAAAACATATATCTTATTAAATATTATATATGTTATATAGTTTATATATTACAAAAATATCTGTAAATAATGTGAATAATAAAAAATACATATGTAATATTAGATAATAACCATAAATAGAGAAGATAGCTATTAGATAATTATGAACCAAGTACATTATTTATTATAGTAACGTGTACTCTAACATTTAACAGGAAGGACTTTTGAAATATTAAAAATCATGTAAAATTAATCGAAATTCTTACATTTTTGTGAAGAATCTGAAAGCAAGTAACGATTAGTCAATTAACAAACAGTGCTTAAGAAAGAGACTTGAGTTTAAATAGGAAAGAATAATATTTGTACTGTAAAAAACGAAAAAGGAAAATCGTTGTATGAAAAAAGAAAATTGTGGCTCACTGGCAGGCAGTAGCCGCAGTAATACGTGTGGCCTAAAAGCTTCACGCCTTCACCGTCCAGTTTCTAGAGTTCCTTTCTCCGTCTCTCTCTCCTGAATTATTATCACATTTTGCAGGCACGTGAAACACGGGTGGTAAAAACGCACCGTGTAGCAAAAAACGACAAGACTGACAGTTGTTAAGAAAGCAACGTAGGCAACACTTCTCGAATTCTAACAAGTTCCACGTAGACCATTGGAATTGATAGTTGAAGCTCGGACAGCCATCCCAGGCTTAGTCATGTTCCAGTTCCCTTAGTTTATCGCCACGTCATCAAGTTGGTTGAAGCCGGCCCCGCCTCAAGCATTTGTCGTTTCCCCTTGCGTGGCAAAGTTACCATTTTAAAAAAAAAAAAAAATTTATACGTTGCTGTCTCCTTTTGAACCTTCAATGGGATAAGTGATGGCGTTGCCAGCTATAGCGCATTATTAATTATCAATTTTTTTTTAAAAATAAATAATATTTTGAGTTTATCAAAAAGACAGCATCTATTTTAGGGATTCGATGAAGGGAATGGATGGTACCTTCAGTTTCACTGTCCACGATTCCCGCTATCATCAGCCGTATACATCCATGTACCATCCATTCTTAGATCTCCAAAATCATTTGTTTATTATCCCTACGGGGCATGTTAGCTTCTCGAGAAATACTAATTTTAAACACACACTACCACGTTGCTTCTCCTCCTCTTATCTCTCCCTTTCTCTTTCTCTTTCGCTATGAACTTCACGCTCGGTTAAGACCAGCATCAACATCAGGATTTGAAGTTGCTTAAATATGCCCAAGCATTACCTCAAGAGAATTAAAATGCTAATAAAACTGATTGTCTTTTTTTCATATATAAGCTGACACAGCCTTGCTAGTTTTTTTCGTGAATTGTCTCCATTAATCAAGCATATAATATGCAAATGAACATGTACACACACACATATGTATATAATTTGCAATATCGTGTAGTGGTCCACTAGTTAGGAGATTTGTTGACTTTATTCGATTTTTTATTTGAAATAAAATAAACATTTCGAATAGGTTAGGTGATATGCGTCTTAAGATAATTATAATTATATTATATTATAATGTACATTACATAACTGTTCAAACTTATTATAAAATAAGATTATATACAAAATCGCGTTTTAATTGGAGACCCTCGTTACCTTAATTAAAATAAAATTAGAGGCTAGTAGTTTAATGGGCGCAAAGAAAGCGATGTTCTGATAGTGCTCACTCAACCACTCCTTTTTCTTTCTACAGAGTAAGGTAAGGTAAGGGTTTCGCCGCCCCTCTTCTTTAATTTAATTTAATTTTAATTTTTTTTTTTTTTTTTCAGGTTGTTTATGTCAAAATGGTTTAACCTTCTTTTATGTATTTTTCTACTTGTTTTTGTACACTTTTTTCGCCTTTACCAGTTCAAGCTTATCAAGAAGAACCAAGTAACAACTAACGATATTCATGAGAAAATATTACACGAGTCCCATAATATCCAAAAATGTTTCGAAAATAGCAACTCAAAAATCAACCATGCAGCCTCAGTTGTAGATAGAAAAGAGGATGAAACATGAGCAAAGATGGAAGCAGGAAGAGAGAAGCGCTTTGTTTAGTCCAGATCAAATCTGAATTAATCTGGTTTCTTCTCTTGGTGATGGCTAGTTTTACAATAATTAATTAGGAGTAGATCAGTTGGAGATTAGTTGGGGTTCCCATCAAAAACAGTTGTGAGCCAACATAAGCTATTATCCACTGATAAAGGCAGCATATTTGCTTTTACTGTAATGGTTGGTTTTGACAAGAATGTCAAAAGCATTCAAGTTTAAGTGGAATCATTTCGTGAGTTCATGCAAAGAGAAGACTTGTTGATTGGATAGTCTTGTTTATCATTCCTCCAGAGCACGATAGCTGTGGATAAACTTGATCGATCAAGTTGACTATTAGGGAACATAGTTGACTGTTAACTTATTCATCAATTGAATGGTTATAATTAGCAGTTTAGTAAGAGATAACATAATATATTTTTGTAACAATACAGTTTCGAACTTCATATGGCGTTTTGGTATTGTAAATTTTAGATTGTGTGTGGGGCAACGCCTCCACGGTATGGATCTTTTCTGGAAGGGGTACCTTCTATATAATATTAATGGGTTAGAGTTTATTATTACACTATATATACTACGTTATTTTAAGGTTACATAAATTAAGAAAATTAATCAGTCTCCTTTTATATCCGTTTTTTATAATGAAATTATTCTTCTTTGTAATGAAATTATTCTTCTTCACTATAAGTAGTTAATTTTCCTCCAATGTTAGCTTTTTTTTTTCAAGTAAATCAATGCATGTTGCTGTTATTTATTGATTATGTTATTTGTTCTTATTACGCTGATTTTCTAATTGTAAAGTTCTTTTAGATGATTAACGGATTAAGATTATTTTATGAAATGGGTTAGGGTTTTCTATTCATACTGTATATATTCCGTTATGTTAAGCTTACATAAATTAAGAAAACTATCCGTCTCATTTTGTTTTATATACGTGGTTTTTATCCATTGTTAACTTTTTTCATGTAAATTGGTATATGTTGCTTTTGTTTATTCATTCTGTTATTTATTGTTATTACGTTACTTTTTTAACCGAAAGTTCTTTTAAATGATTAAAAATAATTTTAAATTATGAAAAAATGTTAATTGATGGATTCCCGGGAAGCTGTTTGTAACAAAACATATGCATAAGTAGATATATTCATGAATTTCCTTGCCTTGGTAGAGCTTTGGGTTGTATCGCATTATGAATAGAAACGAATTAGAATACCATTTGCTTTGCTTTAACTTACTTTAATTAATCTTTCTATAATGCATGCATTCATGTGGGCGCAGTCAAGTAGTGCTTTAATTTGCTTTCTTTTTCATAAATACTTTTACTATTTGGAGCTTATGATTATTAATTAATTAATTTAATATAATACACTACTTTACCGTTGGAAGTTTAAGCTTATGATTAATAATTAAGATAATAAGAATCACTTTAATTACTTCATCTAATTATTCTCTTAATTAATTAATTTCCTTCTTTAATTACTTTTCAGCTGAAAACTTAGTGGGTACTCCTTAGATTTAAGCAATGACACATTGATGGGATCTAAGCAACATTGCCTCCCACTTTGGCATTGAATTTTATACTTCCCACTTTATGTTGTGCACTGATCATAAATAATTTGAAACAATTTTGATCCAAACTCATACTATTCCAAAGAACTTGTTGAAACAAATTAAAGCATATAAAAATTGATCAAATGTAACTTTTATTTAAAAAAAAAAAATCTAATATTCTTGAAGATATGGTAGGTAGGTGCATATATATAGCAAAAGTGAATAAGCTACATATAGCAAAAGGTAGTCGAAAGCTCCTCCGCAAAATCCCTCGTGGATTAATCAAACTTTAGAGAAAGCAGAGAAGCAAGGGCATGTGATACAGATGGTGAAGTACCACGGAGCTCCATGAACACAGCTGAAAAACGAACAAGAAAAGGAGCAGTGGAGTCAGATATCTTTTTGTAAATTGGCATCAACTGTCACTCGCATCCCAAACTAGTGGACATGGAACTAACCAACATGGCCATGCTTGTTCTAATAAAAGCCAGTTGAATTGAATTGCAGAAGCAAACAAAAACCCTTGAGAAGTTAAAAGGTCGGGAAAAGCCCTCAGCAACCTAATTGCTTGGACTTTGTCAATGTGGTGGAGCCATTTCACCTTTCTCATGGCCACGAGTTAGGTCGGGAATCACTTTCCTTGAGCGCTAGCTAGCTTAATTGGACTCATCATCAGTTCTATCCCAACCTGCTAGGGATGACCCAAAACTGTCATTCGTTGCAAGTAGTCATGATAATAATATACACACACAGCTCACCATGTTAAAGATTTTTGAGATCTCTGCAACTACTTATGCACACACATATATAACTATTCTATCAGTCAGTCAGATCACAAACTTTCAATTCAACCCAAGTAGATTTCATTATTATTGTAACACACATAATCCCAGCTAAAAATCAAATATCTATCATCATTTTCTCAGCATGTAGACCGCAGAAAACAAAACAAAATGAAACAAAAAATAAAATAAAATAAAATAGCGAATCTATTATTGCACGTAATGATTTCAAAGTTCAGTTATTGGACGGTAGGTAAGGTCTTTGGTCTTGTGGGGCGTGCGGCGAATGGATGTGAACACAAAGAAATGCAACAGTTTCTTCTTTTCATGCCTTTTTCATTGGGAATATGTAGGGTACATGATGTCTACTTTGTTAGTCTCGCTTATCTGTTTCTGTTTTACTTTTAGAACCAAGTCGTGGTAATTATTGAGCTTTTTTCTGCTACTTTTGCTCTATGGATAATGTCAATTAACTGTGAAACTCGTTTTTGTTATTGTAAAATGTTAATTAGGTATAAAAAATATCTACTATATATTAAAGGACACGAATAGAGTATCCTATGCTTATATGTTACAAATGAGAAGATCCCAAATGACCTACAACTTATCACTCACAATCAACTTGCCAAGAAAGTGAAGAAAAACAAAACAAAGAGACGTGGGATTCAAAAGTAGTCTTCTGCAATTTATCTTTGTTGCTTACAACTTTAGGTAAGCAATTGCAGAAAGCTTGGTTGAATTTGAGTCTGGCTCCTAGCTTTTGTAGAATTCTAATTGTCGTATTCCTTTTTTTTTTTAAAAAAAAAAAAAAAAAAAAAGATTTTANAGCTTTTGTAGAATTCTAATTGTCGTATTCCTTTTTTTTTTTAAAAAAAAAAAAAAAAAAAAAGCTTTTCACAACACATTAAGGGGGAAAAAAAGTGAAGGGGAAAAAGTAGTTAAAATGCTTCTAAAGAAGTGTCATGACGTTGTCTTACTCAGAGAACTTGAAAAATGTTTTTAACTTCTACCGCGCATGCTATGAAAACGTTTTGACATGGAAGAGTGAAAAGAATAGAAAAGGCGGTGCATGCATAGCCACCAATCAAGTAACAGAAGAGAAAAGGAGGGCATGAGAGCTCCAAGTTGCATGATTCTGTTGGCGACTAACTACGGGGAGTCAAGCTAGCTAGCTAGCAAGCATTGAGAAAGAGAAATGAAAGGAAAAATACAGCTTCAATGGAAGTGGAAAATGTGAAATTGTCTTTACTTAAGAAAGAATAATTAAAGCTCCCATGCCATCCAAGCCTTTCAACGTCATTTGGTGTGATTCATCGATTAAGAAGGCTTATCTCCAAAACCAAAACCTTCCAAAAAAATATCTTGATTACAAAAACCAATTAATGGTTATTTAATTAGAATATTAATAAGCAGATAATTGATGTGGTTGCCATCATATAGTTGAACTGGTTAGCACTAATTAATTGCTGCTTCTTTTATTCCATTAATTAAACAAAAAGCATTTGGTGACAAAAGTAATAATTCACCTAACATTAAAATTAAAATTAGATTAGAGGACTAATTGGCTGTGGAATTATTGTCGCCTTAGTGCGACTCCTAACTTGTTTGGGTCCTCCAAAATAAAGACAATCATGAACATCGAGAGACTTGCTGACACCAATCACTGGAAAAATTAATTTAACCCGTTACAACGAAGGGCTATGATTAAGAGATAATTTTGTGGGCCAACTCATTTTCCATTAAACTGTTAATCCACAATTTCAATTACATGGAGTAATTATTACTTTGTGAGACGGAAGATTATAAGATTGTAATTCTCTTCTAATGTCAACTCTCTTAAACTCAAATTTTGTAATCTTACGATTTGTTATATTCTCCTTATATTTTATTAAATATCAATCATCTTCGTACACTTAGATGTTGTTGAGGTGAAGATTAGATAACATGGGCTCTGTTGTTCAATTGGGAATTTTCGGAGAAGCTAACCATGGGCTAGGAAGGCAGAGAGAACCTTCCCAGTACACCATTTGCGAAGCCTGAGTGACACACCAAGCCCACAGGTTCCAGTCCTTTCCAAATTGGTGTCCTCTGGTTGCGAAACAATGAACAGCGTGTGTGACAGTACTGGCAATGCTGAAATCTCGTTGGCCCAGTGTTGATCGATACGGGACAACGTGGTAAAGCCTATTGGCTTGTACCAACCTTTATGGAACAACATATAAACCATGCAAAGAAGAGTAAGTCAGGAGGAGTAGTCATTTTTTTTTTAATTAATATGGATTGATTAGGGGATGAAAGGAAACAGGACAGGAGAGTTGGCAAAAGGCTGGGTCCGGCCTGTTTTTAGCAGGCCAGGCCAAAACAGTATAGGACTGGGCCTGTTAGTACTTTATAAAAAGATGAAAAGGCTTGAACCTGGTCTTGGACTTGGTACTATTTGAATCAAGCCTTAAATAATTTTTTTTGTAAAATATAAATTATTTTTAATTTATAAAAAATTCAAATTCATACTTTAATTTTAAAAAATATATTATTAATATGTCTGATATTAAAAATTAAAATAATTTAAAAAAAAATTGCTGTCAACTACAATATAGACCGGGTCGAGTCACGTCAAGGCAGGCCTAAAACCTTAGGCGCAGGCTTGGCCTACCTTAACTCCATGCTTTAACTAATCTTGCAACGGTAGCTGATAGACCAGGCCAAATATTGGGCTTTGGCCTAACCTTTTACCTTCTTTACATGAGAATTATTATATTAAAAAGACCCCCTATGGTTATTTTTTTATTATTTTCCGTTGCATGAAATAAAGGAGGTGATTATAAAAAATTATGGGCAATATTAAAAATAACAAAGCTCTAGAGGTGTTTTTGAAATTTAGCCAACTATTTTCACACGTCAAATCAAGTTGACAGGTACATGCTTTAAGCACTTTTTACCCTCTCATTTGGAAATTTATTTTTCTACATAATTTAAATTTGACTAGACCATCAAATAAAGTAATAAACCTACGAAAAATAAAAGCAGTCTCCAAAATTTTGGTTATTCTCTCCAATTTCTTAAAATTATCTACTTACGATTATGTGATATCACGAACCTTATTAAAACCTTTTGTCTGAGACTATAGAAGTGGAAATATATTTATGGATTATATTAAGTATTTATATTTTAAGTCATCTTTTAAAAGATTGTTAATGATATTCTTTCTCATTATTGTTTTGTTAACAAAAATTATTGAAACTCATTAATTTCCATTAAAAAAATAAAATAAGTGAACTAAAAGTTTTCTTTTTTATATTTTAATAATTAGGATGTTTGATTTATAAATTTTATAATTTTAACTTTATGTAAACCAAAAAAATAAATTTTTAATAAAATATGAGGTTTTTAAATAACAACACTCAAAATAAAAAAATCTATAAACCTGATGATCATATCTTTAGGGACCATTTCATATCGCATGAATGAAGAAAGTTCTTTTTGGGCCTGAACCTTCTTTATTATTGTTATGATAACATTTACTACCTTGAAGTTGATATCAAAATATGTATAATAAATAACAAATTTATAAAAATTATCTTTTTTTGTAGACATAGTTAATCCCTTATTTTTGAAAAAATAAAAATTATTTTAAATCACTCTTCTATATATAAAAGATAAATAAAACTAAACACTAATAGGAGTTAAAAATACAAATTGTCGAACATATTGTGAACAATTTGAATAGCCACTTACGTTTTTTTTTTTTTAAGCTAAACTGGGCCTCGGCCCGTGACCCAAATGTATCTCATACTCCATGTGTAAACACCATGTGTGAACACACGTGTCAGCTCCAGATGGTTCCACAAGCCACAAATGGCGATTTCATTACAGTCGCCATCACTAACTTTCACACAGCCTCTCTTTCTCCGGCCCGAAAAAGCATACAAATCGACTACTTTCGTTCACTGGTCCGCAACACCATCACCCTCCATGGACCAGCAGCACCCAAAAAAGCGCGTGGCTGTCTGCGGCGGCGGGGTCATCGGGGTTTGCACGGCTTACTTCTTAGCCAAAAAAGGCGCCGCCGTCACGCTCATCGAGAAATCCTCCGTGGCATGTGCCGCCTCAGGGAAAGCCGGCGGATTCCTCGCTCTGGACTGGTGCGACGATGGGCCCCTCTCCTCCTTAGCCCGCGCCAGCTTCAATCTCCACCGTTCGCTCTCCCAGGAACTCAACGGCCCCGAAAATTACGGGTACCGACCGCTCACCGCTCTCAGCCTCACTGTAACAGAATCACAAAACTCCCCCTCTAGAAATTCTAATTCTACCCTCCCTTCGTGGGTTGATGGCCCAGCTAAAAGCCCGAGAACAATCGGGTCAACCCAAACCACGGCCCAGGTCCACCCACAGTTATTTACCAAAACTTTGTTAGACAAAGCTGTGAATGTGTATGGCGTGGAGGTGGTGATAGGGAAAGTGGAGCGCGTTGGTGTAGCTGAAGGAGGACGAGTTGACTCAGTAGTGTTGGAGGGTGGGGGCGTTATTGAGTCGGACTCGGTGGTTTTGACGCTGGGGCCATGGTCTGGTAAATTTGAGATGTTGTCATCGTTATTTAGAGTGTATGGTTTGAAGGCTCATAGCATTGTTTTGGAGCCGAAAGAGGCTGATGCCATCACGCCACATGCACTCTTTTTGAGTTATTATCCAGCTCAGGGTGGCAAACCGATGGACCCTGAAGTGTATCCTCGTCCGACAGGTACTTTTTGGAACTTTAAATTTGGTACATTTGGTTAGCAGTCGACTTTAAATTTGCTACATTTTGGTTAGCAGTTGACTTTAAATTTGGTACATTTTGATTAGCAGTTGAAGGTTGTTATTGAAAAAGTAGAATAATTAGGAGGATATAACTGACATTGTATGAGTGTCGCGTTATTGGAGTGATAAGAAGCTTCTGGCATAGCATTTTATAAGTGCATTGCTTGCTTGATAATGCGGTAAATTAATTCTGGTAAAGCACGAGAAAAGGGAGAAAAAAGGAAATAGTAGGGGAACCTGTTATCTAGTTACGCAAAATTTTAAACCATTTGGGTACTGCTGTATAAGTGCAATGGTTTAAATTGAGCTAATAGGCAACTTCTGGTTTGAGACTTTGACTGTTGTACTCTTGGTTAGAGAAATGTGATCATGTTTGCATAAATTATTGGTTCTTGATTGTTTGGATGATGATTAAGGTCGTTTTATACGAAGGTAACGAAACAAGTGCCTCCCTTTTAATACCGATGGATGCCTAGATTCTTGAACAAGGTTTAAAGAATTGCCTATCTAATTTAGATTTCCTAAATTACGCTACTCATGGAAGAAGAAAACTATGAAAGCTCTTCTGAATATGAAACAAACTTTTGTAATGACTAAAGGTACAATCCTTGGGTTTTCGGGTCTTTTTAGTAAATGCTTCATGCTTGTTTTTGCCTCCTTGAACCTTGCTATTCCAACCTTATCGACCACAGTTTGTCTCAATTTGTCTGCATTGGGGATTTAGATTTTAGACATAGTTTGTGCTTAGTTTCACCTTAGGCTTGGTATGATTGCAGCCAAAGCTTTTATTCTTTTGGCCGTGGTCATTGCTTAGCTGTTTTGATGACCATTACACCAAAGATACCAGATTGTCCTTCTTCTTACACATGGATTTTTTGACTGGATGTAGCTTGTAGTTTATTGTTGTTGACAAATCCATATCATTTTCATCTTTTTCCATAGTACTCGTGGCTGATCAAATAGCTTGTAACGGCTCCAAATTTCTAATCAGATTGATTGGACTTTCAGGGGAGGTATACTTGTGTGGGATGTCTTCAGAGCAAGAGGTGCCAGAGGATCCAGAAACAATTTCGGGGGATCCAGAATCTATACAGGTTCTAAAGAGGGTGGCTAAAACAGTTTCAAGCCATTTAGGGGAATCAGAGGCACAAATTAAGGCAGAGCAAGCATGTTTCTTGCCGTGTACAGATGATAGCGTGCCTGTAATAGGGGAAATTCCAGGTATTAAAGGTTGTTATGTGGGAACTGGACACAGTTGCTGGGGTATTCTAAATGGTCCTGGAACTGGAGCTGCTTTGGCTGAGCTTGTGATGGATGGCCATGCTAGCATTGTTGATCTCACCAGGTTTAGTCCAGCCAGATTTGTTGGAAGCAGAAAAAGACTATAAACGTGATTTGGTAAAGATGATTGATGAGAATGTTTTCAACCGTGTACAGGGTTGCTACCACGTTGCTAAATAAAGTCCAATTATTGTTCTTATTGAATTCTGGCTAAGGGAATCTTCCATGGTTAAACAAATAGCTGCAGTTAATAACAGTAATCGTTTTAGTTGTTACCTTATTTGCTGCATAATTGTAGCATTAACAAAGATGGAATTCAGTTTTAAAACAAAATAAAGCAAATCATTAGTAATTTAGTGGAAGAAAAAGAGGAAGGTTTGCGACTTTTAGGATTGAGACGATGAGACATAGAGAGAACTCTCACTAATGAGCAACCCATCAGCTGACATGCGACTCAGCCCGTCATCAGGGCGACAATACTAGGCCTGCCCATACAGTAAATTATTAGTGACTTCTACCATATAATAGATGCCCATCATGACTCTATTAACATGTGAAGAATTGAAATGGAAAGCCCAAGTCCAATTTGACCGAGTCTGGGCCTCTTGGTCTATTATAATGGCTTGGCACGTGCAATGATGCTAGAAGCATGATGGAGTTGAACGCACGTGACCCACTTGCCACTCTCGTAAAGGCTAAACTAAAGAACACAAATTTGGCGTGTGTGCAGGGTCGCAATAAATAGATTAGAGAGTTCTGCCATGTTCGGCCTACAAGATAAGATAATTCCTCAAATCTTGATGTTGGAATATTGGAAAGATAATATATGCATTAATGCCATTCACATTACAACTCATGGCCTCACTTTATTCCTCACTGCAACGGAATTTAATTCTCCAGAAAGCTAAATAATTAGCCACATATGATCAGATTCTTTAATAATTTTTATGCCATAATCCCAATTCATGGACACAACTTAAGACAAAATTACAGATAAAAGCACCCACTGGTGGTGCTCACAAGCTGTCCCAATACTCAGTATAGGTGGGAAGGAAGCACGAGCCTAGTTGTAGAGAAAAATATTAAACATTTACATTACCGATTGACCCGTTTGAGTCAAGGCTCATACTAGTTAGAATAAGCACTGAATCATGTCTTTCCTTCACCGATTCACGGGGCCAACTCCGTTTATCGAAGCTTTAAGCAGCTGATTTTCCAGACTTCGATGTTAAAATCCTGATCTGTCTCCCTCTTTTGCTCTGATTTTACACTCAACAGTTAAATTAATTAGTGAGTAGAAAAGCATACCACGTGGGTTACAGCTGAAATTAGCTTTTTTGACGAGATTCAACTACCTTTCTTTTTTTTTAATTGTATGTCGAATGTGATAAAGTAAAGTCTTTGTGAAGTACCCATCAAGCAATGAGTGCACCAAGAAATGGCTCTCCAATACAAAAGCAGAAACCCATTGCCCCACCCTTCATTTCAGTACACTATCAGTCTTACCCTTTGCTTCTTGTTTTTTTAATTAACGAGTGATCAATTCACAACTATCGTTCTATCAATAAGTTACACGCATTGAATATTTAAATAACTCGTTTTCCATTCATGCGGCCCTTTGTTAGGGTCATCGCATGTTGTTTTCAATTGTTAGAAAGTCTTGACTCATGGATGCATCAATCGGCCCATTGTTTTGACAATGTTGCCAACTAGTTGTCCCAATTCCGAAATCACTTTTGCTTCCAAGAAATGTTTGTCAAATTTAAAATCTTATACAAGATCTTCTTTAATTTTTTGCCTTATATTTTTGCAAATCATATAATTAATTGTTCTCCTATTATCAAGCAATCATTTGTTTGATACTCAATTATAAGATAATACAAGAGTGAGAACCTCTTTTGGCCGTCAAACATGACATGTTTGGCAAGCCAACATCAACTTTATTTGGTTTTTTGGACGTCCCAGCTAACCTCACTAAAACTTGTTCCACTTGAAAAGGTAGTATTCCAGTGATTCAATACAATTGTGCAGGCGAAACAAACCAATTATTAATCTGCCAGCAACTCAAGATCAATCACAGTAAATTAATTAGTTAAAAATAGGATGATTAGACATTAAGTTAGAATAAAAATTACGTTAAAATATAGTTAGACATGACATAGTTTTCAATTAGTTCAACTTGAATTTTCAGGATTTTTTATTTTAACTAGTTGCATGGGATTTTTATTTTATGTGACATGACATTGATTTCAGTTAGATTAAATTCTGAAATATCGAGTTCAATTGACGGGAACTTGAAAAATTGAGTATGTTAGTACTCTTTTGGTTGTTGAATTATGGCTATCAATAATTCAACCAACTTACAACTCATCCAGTAGCTAGCAGCTCAAGATCAGTCTGGTGCTTCTACCTGCTCTTTTCAGGCTACGTAAAGCGTACATGCAGTTACGTGAAAATGAAGATGGGGGAGGAACACGATCCGCTCATTTGGGGAGAAAAGAACAAAAGAAAGCTGATGACTTCCAGCAAGTCACCAAAAATGGAGCCTATTCACCCCAAAACGTCCAACTTCAAGGCCTGTTTTTCACTTGGCACTGATGTTTTTCCCTTTTTACTCCTTGAATTGGAGAATCTTTGATCTGAAACGACAGGAGACGATGGTTCCATCCCAAAATATGAGATAAATTAAACAAACATTCCGGGCTTTGAAGAAAACTGTATGGATGCTATGTAGCATTTTGTTCATAGAGGCGAGAAACCAAATTTTACTTTTTCTAATATCAACCAATCTTTCTGCAAATGTATTTTTTTCTTTAAATTCTTAATTTACTAACAAAATCAGTAAAACCCTTATCAAGTATACATTCCTTTACCTATTTTTAGATTATAAAATGGGAAAACAAATTGTTTCCGAAATTTATGATAATTGGCAGACTCTATAATCCCAGTAACCCCTTCATGGATAATATTCTTAACTAAGAAGATGCTAAACACCTGACCAATAGGCTTTTCAGCATAAAATTTGGGCTTTCTAAAAGTTTCTTATTTGTATATCATAAGAGTCATGGATCAATTCCCATTTCTCAAGATCTAAATAGAGTCTAGATGCTGTTAAAACTTTTTGCATAAATAAAGAAAAAGTTCGATGCTTTAGAGCTTTTCTCACTATTTTTTTTCACTTTGAGAAGAGAAAGAGAGTTATTTTAATAACAAAGAAGAAAAAAAAGGTTACATCTATTATTATTGGAGGTACAGTAAAGAAGGTGAGACTTTCCTAATCTTGGTTGTAATGCATGCAAAGAGAATGGTCTACCAAACAAAGTGTCTCCACATCTTTTTATTCTTGTGTTTATTAAGGCTTTCAAGGAGGTTCACCAACCCTTTTTTATTGATTAACTACTTTACGATCAGGTGGATAAAGCTGCCATAAAACCATTTTAAAAAACAAAGAGAAAAGCAAGAAATGAAATGATGATAAATCAGATGAAGAATGATGATGCATTCCCATGTGTAGTGTACACAAGTTCAGATCTTGGTGCATGGTGTCTGAAAGGTCTGTAGCTCTGCATGTAGTGATGGACAAAATCCAAACAACCCAAGTGTCGAAGGACTCGTTTTCAAACATAGTTTTGTCAATAAAGCCACTGACTTGTACTTGACTTTCACACAGAAAGGTCCAAGAGAGATCTGAGGTGTCCGCTTGATATTTGTCCACCGTCAAAATGAGGACAACGTGGGTGGTACCTTAGCTGGGTTCTTAACTGGACATTGGAACATGTCTTGCAATTTTTGATTAGTAAAATGTCTTGGCTAGCTACCTAGCTAGCTTCTGCTCAAACAATCTGTTACTTAAAATACCATTTTGTGGCATGGTTTCTCTTGGTTATAAGGCTTTTTAAAATTGTAAAGATGTTTGATTCGCAATCTATAATAGTTTTTAAAAAATAGGATTCGATTTAGAATATATAACGCTTGGATTACTATGTTTTGTTTCTAATGATAAAGTATTGCATCTGGATTATATCTCTATTAACCCTTAGATTGATTTTCCACTTGAAATCCAAGAATATATGTAGTAAACTATTTTGAGATAGATTTCAAAACGAAAACAATGAAAACGCATCTGACAGTACCATTTTGGAACATCAGAAGGACAGTCTTATTAGCTTTTCAAAATTTCAAATTTTGTGGTCTCTTTCTGTATGATGATAAGAATATCAGAATCCCAAATAAACCTGCACACCCATGCATGTACAAACCCTCAATAGGTGCCATTAAATCTGGCCTTCATAGAGTTTTGAATAACTTTACCAAAAGGGGATTGTTGGAATAAACTTAAAGATTAGATTGACGTTTGTGTTTATTGAACATCGTTAACCAATGACACCAATAATGCACATTCAATTGTGATACGCTCTTGCCGGGCCATGCTCAAATTAATTTCAGAGAATTCCATATGTAGAGTAAATGATCACACCTGGCTTAACATTTATTATCTGCAAGTTTAGGCAAATACCAAAGGGCCACCTGCTAGTCAATAATGATTTATTAGGACAATCTTGGGACCCCCCACAATAATGCTACCACTGGATAACACTACTATAAGGTCGCTTATGGTATCCGATTTTCTTTGCAGTTATTTAGTAGTAGATGAAAATTGTAAGGTTCAATTTGTAAAAGTTCTGCCTTGACTTGAATGCTTGTGTTTGTACTTTATCATGTTTCATTTATTATGAAATGTACCAAAATTGAGATTCACGATCCAAAAAAATAGTTAAGATTGTATTGGGAAAAACATAAATAATTTTATAATTGGCCTCAAGTTTATAAGTTTTATTACTAAACAAGTTACGGTGATTAGTACAATAATAATGAAGAAGAAATCAATAAACAAACAAGGGTTTGTATAAAGTCAATCTAACAGATAGAACTGCAACTTTCCAACTGCATATATGTGTCTTGTAGCAAAGATGCTATTCGCATCACATTTCCTGTTCTTTAAATGTCAGCAAAAGAGAGGTTACAAAAACAACGGTGAGAAAGCAATTAATCATTTCTTGCAAAACCTTAGTTTATATCTGGAGACCTGCCACGGTGAGTATTTTGGTAGCAGGAAGTTTGGTTTGGTGAGCTGTGTGTTGCATTTCCCTGCACACTTGTATAGTATTTTATTCAACAACTTCTATTCACATGGCCTCTGCACCCTCATAAATCTCACTTAATATCTCTCTTTCTCTCTCTCCTCCTCTCCCTCTCTTTGTTTTCTCGTAGGAGAGATGTGGTATCAGGTTGAGAAATCATGAACTCTTCTAGTGTTAGTCTCCATTTATGGTGGAGAGTTCTTATTGTTCTTTTGGTTACATTTTTTGTTGTTCAATCTTTTGGGCTGAACACAGACGGTGTTCTCTTGCTTTCTTTCAAGTATTCTATCATCAGTGACCCTCTTAAAGTTTTAGAAAGCTGGAACTACAACGATGAAACTCCATGTTCCTGGCATGGGGTTACATGTGCAGCTCCAAGCACAGGCAACGGCTACTCTCGTGTAACAGGCTTGAATCTCCCTAACTCTCAGCTTCTTGGCTCCATCCCAGCTGTTCTGGGCACAACAGAATACCTTCAAACTCTTGATCTATCCAACAACTCTTTGAATGGGTCTCTTCCTTTCTCGCTTTTCAATGCAACCCAACTTCAGTGTCTTAATTTGTCAAACAACTTGATCTCTGGTCAGTTACCAGAAACAATGGGACGGTTACAGAACCTTGCCATTCTTAACCTCTCTGATAATGCCTTGGCGGGAAAGCTACCTGCAAATCTCAAATCTTTGCAAAATCTAACTGTTGTTTCTTTGAGGAACAATAACTTGTCTGGTAGTCTTCCGAGTGGATTCAACTCTGTTCAAGTTCTAGATCTGTCTTCAAATCTAATCAATGGCTCTTTGCCTCCTGATTTTGGAGGTAACAGTCTTCGTTACATGAACGTCTCTTACAATAGACTTTCCGGAGAAATCCCACCAGAATTCTCGGAGAAAATTCCAGGTAACGCTACAATTGACCTCTCATTCAACAATCTTACAGGAGAAATCCCAGAAACCAGTGTTTTCATGAATCGGCAAAGGAGTTTATTTTCCGGTAACCCTGCTCTTTGTGGTGAACAAACCAATAATTCATGTCCAATCCCTTCTTCACCATCTTCTCTTCCTAACGTTTCTGCACCAACTTCACCTCCCGCAATTGCAGCAATTCCAAAGACGATTGACTCAAAGTCAGGCCCCGGATCACCCGCTGGCTCTCAGCAAGGAGCAAACGGGCTCAGACCAGGAATTATAATAGGAATTGTCATTGGAGACGTTGCAGGGATTGGAATTCTTGCTGTGGTTTTCTTCTATGTCTATCAGCTAATAAAAAAGAAGAACGTTGAGTCTACACTGAAGAAAGAAGCAACTGCAGCAAAAGATAATTTCTCAATATCTTCATCTTCGTCTTTAGAGTCAAGAGGGTTCACGAGATGGTCCTGTTTACGCAAGAGAGGAGACGACGACGAGGACTCAGATACCACAGTCTCTGATACCGAAGAAAACCAAAGTTGTCGAAACAGTCACGACCATCAGCGGCTGCAAGATAACGACCAAAACAAGAAAGGCACACTCGTAACCGTCGACGGAGAGAAGGAACTTGAACTCGAGACTTTACTCAAAGCTTCGGCTTACATACTTGGAGCTTCCGGCTCCAGCATAATGTACAAGGCAGTTCTTGAAGATGGCACTACACTTGCAGTTCGCAGGATTGGTGAGAACAGCGTCGAGCGGTTCAGGGATTTCGAGACCCAGGTCCGACTCATTGCTAAACTGGTGCACCCCAATCTTGTTCGCGTACGTGGGTTCTTTTGGGGAGTTGATGAGAAACTTATTATTTATGATTTTGTCCCAAATGGCAGCCTCGCCAGTGCTCGTTACAGTGAGTTCTGATTCTTTATTCTTTCCTTCCTTTTGGTCATATATGCTCACGTTAGTAGAAAGTTATAGTTATTCGCTAATATGCGCTGGGTACTTAGATTTGACGGTGGAGTAGATGCAACTAAAACCTTGTTTAATGCACGAAGAAGTCAACTGTGTGTCTGTATGAGTGCTTCGCTATCGTTAGACCCACGGCATTTGATAGCGGTCTACGTACTCATAGATTCCAGGACAGATCACTTCACTTTGAAAATGACTTCAGGCTTGTCGCCCGTTTGCTAACTTGCGCATTTATAGATAGATCCATTACTATTACTACTTAATTATATGGGTTAGGTTATACTACTTTAATTTTTTACGTTTAAAAAAATAAAATTTTGAACTTGTTAATTTTTCAGGGAAAGTGGGCTCATCGCCTTGTCATCTACCATGGGAGGCTCGGCTAAAGATTGCCAAAGGCGTGGCCCGTGGGCTCGCCTACCTTCACGAGAAGAAACATGTTCACGGAAATTTGAAGCCTGGGAACATTCTCTTGGGTGCAGATATGGAGCCAAGAATTGGGGAATTCGGGCTTGAAAAGCTTCTAACGGGTGACACAAGCTATAAAGCAGGAGGATCGGCCCGACATTTTGGAAGCAAGAGGTCTACCGCCTCACGTGAGAGCTTCCAAGATTTTGGACCTGGGCCAAGCCCAAGCCCAAGCCCAAGTTCGTTAGGGGGCATATCACTTTACCATGCACCTGAGTCACTGAGAAGCCTCAAGCCTAATCCCAAGTGGGATGTATACTCATTTGGGGTCATATTGCTTGAGCTACTAACCGGGAAAGTTATAATTGTGGATGAGTTGGGCCAAGGAAATGGGATTGTGGTGGAAGATAAGAACCGGGCTTTGAGGCTTGCCGATGTGGCGATTCGTGCCGACATGGAGGGCAAAGAGGAAGCCTTGTTGGCATGCTTCAAGCTAGGGTATAGTTGTGCATCTCCTATTCCACAAAAGAGACCATCAATCAAAGAAGTCATTCAAGTTCTTGACAAATTCCCATCATCTTCATCATACTGTTATGGTCACTGATGAAACAAGTATAAATGGAACCCATTGTAAAGAAATCATAAATGTATGTATGATTGACTGATAGATCTTTGTTTGTTCAAGGTTTTGACTTCTGATTGTAACTGAGTTGATGAGTAGATTTTGTTATCTTAGCAATAATTTTCCATTTTATTCTTTTGGACTTAGTTCATGTGATTGGACATTTCCTTGTGTCATTGTTTTAAAAATAATAATTTGATTAATGAAGATATATTTTTGATAAATTACCGAAGGATTAATAATATTAATTATAAGGAAAAAAATATGAAAGAATCTATAAAGCATTTGAGTTTATATGTTTTTTTACTAAACAAACTTCGTTTTATGTAAACATTACCTTTTTGTCATGTTTTGTTTGTATCATATTGGATTACATGTGGGCATGTGGTGTGGTGGATTATGACTTAGGAGGTGGGCCGAAAGCAATGACTTAATTAAAGCATATTTGTTGGATTTAGGTGGGGCCAATTTTATGCAAAATAATTGGCCATACAAACAATAATTTAAAGTCATTATCAAGTATATAATACTATATTTTAAGATATGTAACTATCATTGTCCACCGTATAATATGAAAATGGTATTTCCTTGATGATATATCACGTTTCAATTAATAATGGCAATGTTAGGTACTTATAAAACTTGGTTGAACTTTTGGTTATTAATATTGTCTTTGCCAATTGGCTATATAATTGATGTGTCACATGAACTAACATAATAATTCATGGATGTATGGTCTTTACCATCTTGACGTTGAAGGGACGTTGGTAGATATCACAATAATATATTAACCCAGAAAAGAAGGAAAAAAAAAAAAAAATTATAATTTAGGACAAATCTTATTTTTTAATAAAAAAGGGATAAAATGGGCTTGGGCTTACTTGGGCTTGTATTTAGTTATTCTAGAAAGTGAAGTCCAGATCCAAATCAAGAAGCCCAAGTAACCAGGAGCGCACAATGACAACTGTTTTGGACCGTTGTGGCTTCGGCCGGACAATTCATTTTGAATTGAAAAAGTCCCGCTCTTCATCCATTTTAAATTCCTTCTCTCTCTCTCCTCCCTCAAGAATCGAGGGACGTTAGAAAGAAAAATACAAACTTCCTTCGCAGCAGCAGCACAAGAAAAGCGAAAGAAAGAAAAATGGCGACAAAAATCGGGATGATGGACGCTGCTTATTTCGTCGGCAGATCCGAGATTCTCGCTTGGATCAACTCCACTCTTCAACTCAACCTCTCCAAAGTCGAAGAGGTTCTTTTCATTCTTTCCGTTTCGCCTTTAACGTTTTAATCCTAATTACTTCTTTCTTTCTGTTATATTGAATTGTTTGTTTCGATCCGTGATGGACTGAAATTGCAGGCATGTTCCGGCGCGGTTCATTGCCAACTGATGGACGCGGCTCATCCAGGCATTGTACCGATGCACAAGGTCAACTTCGATGCCAAGAACGAGTACGAGATGATCCAAAACTACAAAGTCCTTCAAGACGTCTTCAACAAGCTTAAGATCACTAAGGTTTATTATTATTATTATTGCTGTTGTCGTTGTTGTTTACGATTTCAATCTTTTTGTTTCTTTATTTGTTTTTATACATGATTGATCGTTTTTGTGTTCAAAGAATCATAGATCTACTATTGTTTTTTATTTAATTTATATCTTAACTGTAATAAAAAAAATGCTAATTCTGTTAAGATGGGTTATTTGAATTTAGCACATTGAAGTGAGCAAGCTGGTGAAAGGAAGGCCGCTTGATAACTTGGAGTTCATGCAGTGGATGAAGAGATACTGCGATTCTGTTAATGTAGGCGTTATGCACAGGTACTTTCTCTTTTTACTCTGATTGATAATAACCACTATCATTAAATTAAAAATTACTTTTTCAAAAGTGCTTTATTCAGTATATATATTTTTATTTCTAATGGATTTTCTTACTTTTGTTTTTGGTTCGACTAGTAACATGCGCATTTAGGGTTTTAATTATTGTTTGGAATAACAAATTATGATCGTACTTGCTAAAAGTCAAATTAACTTGAATTGAAATAGTGTAAATATTGCGAAGGTTCTTTTGATCATCGATGATAGTAGGCCAAAATTCTGTCATTTGGGTGATGGGGAAATGAATTAATTATAAGGAATGTATTAGTGAATTGCGTGTGTGCCATTGTTTTTAGCTACAACCCATTGGAACGAAGAGAGACTTCAAAGGGAGGAAAGGAAGCAAGCAAGAAATCCGCAGCACCACAAGCTACAACAAAGGGTCCTACAGCTGCTTCTAGAGCTCAGTCCTCTCATAATGCTCGAAAAAATGATGCATCCTCTGTAAATTCTACAACTCAAGCTGTTAAGGGCTCTAAACCTTCTGTTGCAGTGCCGGCATTTGACGAAAAGGTAGATACTTCATATCCATCTGATGATGATTGATTTTTCATTAACAATGTGTGAGTTTAATATGCCAATTTACTCATATGGCAGATCACGGAGCTGAAGCTGTCAGTTGATAGCCTTGAGAAAGAGAGGGACTTCTACTTTGCCAAGCTGAGAGATATCGAGATTTTGTGTCAGAGTCCTGAGTTCGAACATTTGCCTGTACTGTTTTTCTGGCTATATATTTGGTGGCATTGAAACTTCTCAGAGTAATGTATTTAACTGACTGGTTTAATTAAGCGCTAATCACCAATTTTTTATTTCTTTTGTTTACAGATTGTCGGAGCAATTAAAAGGATCCTGTATGCTACGGATGATGATGCATCAGTGGTGGCAGAAGCTCAAGCCATGATGTCCCATCAACAAGAGGAAGCAGAACTTTTGAGTCCCATCGCTGAAGTGTCTGAAGAAAGAACGAGTTCGAAAACTCAGAAGAGGAAAAACATTGCGAATCTTGATATTGATGCTGCTGGCATCTCTACATTGTCCCCTAGGCAAAGGCTTTCTGATGTTTCCGATGTCCACTGCAGTGAGTCACCTCTTATGACTTATTGATCATCTTCTCATCTCGAGGATGTATTCCTGTTTCATGTTTGAAATATAGTTCAAGAAAATGGTGAAGACGCGTAGTACAGTTGTTTACAGAGCTTGTTCTACTTTTGCTGTCTATCTAGAAGATGTGAAAATGATATGTTCCCTTGCCTCAGGATTCTTTAGTGATCATTTTACCCATTGTTCTTCTCCGATGAGAACGTATAGTCGAGTTTTTTGGGATAATTTTAGCAGGTTTCACCAGGTTATTCACATTTAAAAGCAGTGCTGTATCACATGTATCTTGGTTGTAAAACAGACAGATCCTGTTCATTGTTGAAAGCTGCTATTTTGCTAATTTGTTTTTAACATTTTCTTTCCTTGTTATTTATCACCATGAGGATATGAGGTTACTTTATAAGTAACATCAGAAGCATGTTAGTAACTGTTATGAATGCCATATCCATACGAAACAAATTTATGAAGGCTGCTTCTTGTCTCTGTTTTTAAGGGAATAACTTCTGTTAAAGAAAGAGGAAATCATAGTTGCCCGCGGCCCCTTGATTGATTATGGACAGAAAAACCTTGTTTTGCGTTAAGATGAGATTTTAGGGAACAAGAGTACATGATGGAGTATGTACTAAGAAAAACGGTGAATAAGTTTTAGGCGACAAGTGGAGTTGTTTGCATGATGTCAGGATCATTCTATGGCTAACTACTCGAACCTTAAAGACTAAGCAGCCAACCACAAACTCTCATTGAACCAAAAAAGAAGGAAAATTAGTTTACTTTTTGAACCAACATCAAGCATAAATTTTCATTGATTCATTTTCATTTTTCACCTCAATCTGAGTTGATCTCTGTAACCTTTCAACATGAGTACAGAAACGAGAAGGGTAACTTCCAAATCGCTCTTTCATTCTAGTATGTTACAGTTTACACTGTTAAATGCTAATCTCACATATAACTTCCGTTATTTTGTTTTAACAGGTCGTTGAAACTGTAAACGATCAAGGTGTAGTTGAGAAAAGGGTGGAAACCGTTGACTATCAGACACCGGCAGGGCAATGCCAACAGATTCGGAGTGTGGAGGTGGTTCACCAGGTACCGCAGGAAAATTTGAAGACCAGTGGCGGTGTCTTAGCAGGCGCTGCAGCCGCCGTGGCAAACACCGTCGAAAAAGCCATGGACGCCATCTCAGAAAATAATTAATTGCATAATGTTACAAATTACAGAAGGCATCTATTTCTCTTGTTTACAAGAAAGAGCTACTTGAGAATCTCATTCTAGATTTTGTGTCCTATTGAGTGCTTATTGGTAGTGTATTGATTGGCTATTCTATTATGCTAGTCTTGCACGCTAGAAAGTACCAGGTCATATATTGGCTTTGTGAGGCCTAACATGAATAAAACATCCTAGATTTTTATACGTTTGTCCGAAATTTGAATAAGATAAAAAGTATAAAATAAGGCATACGTTAAAATTACTCAGTAAATATGAAAAAATCAAATAATTAATGATAATACATGATATTACATAATTGATAATTCCATTCAAAATTTGTAAATGTTTCGGGGAATATGGAAAGGCAACCAAACAAATCAATTATAAAAAAGAATTCGTTTTCACCTGCTAAAGTGAATTTAGCTTTGCAATTACTCAAAACTACAATTTTAGATTACAAACTAACCTGTTATGGCCAAAATATCTGTACTGAAATATGAACAATTACTTGCAGCCATGACCCAACTTGACACAGGACCTATTAAGATTCTCTTCCTGGCTATCACAGCTAAATGATTCATATTCCAGTAAAATACAACCTGCCACCACCGAAAGTAGAACAATGCTTGTGTACTTTATTCTCCTCCAGTCCCCTCCTCATCCGAATCCGATTCTAATAAGCTTCTATGCATTAAGATCACATAATGGGCAGAGCATGTCGGTATCTTTTGTTACTCTAGAATTCTCAACTCGTTTCTTCCTTCCACTTTTACAAATTTCGAAGGTCTGTGAATAACCAACTCCCGTCTTTCTTTCTTTCCATTGATTGAACTTTTTTTTTTTTATTTACTTCTTTTTTCTTTAATAAAAAAAATCAATTTTTAGTTTGGTCTTGATCGGAAGAGTTGCAGCAGCAATGGGCATGGCAATATCAAGACTTGTGAAAATGTTGTTTGCAAGGAAAGAAATGAGAATTCTGATGGTGGGTCTTGATGCTGCTGGAAAAACTACAATCCTTTACAAGCTTAAACTTGGAGAAATTGTTACTACCATACCCACAATTGGTATTTAATTCTTTAATACTTGCCTTCTCCTTATCTATTTATGGTCTCACATATATTTTCTTTTGAATGTTTATGTTTGTATTATTTCGATTTTATCTTACTATAAATTTCAAGTGAAACACCATTTGGACCTAATCTGTTATCTGTTATCATTGGGTTATGAGAAGATCATGTTCTGAAAGAGTTTCGAAGTGTCCAAAACTTGTGTCTCCTGAGTTCATCCAAAAAAGTTCGATTTTTGATTTTTCCAATTTAACTTTTAACACAACTCATGTTTTATATCAAGGGTTGCTAATAAATTTATTTATCAATTTAAACAAAAGTTAAAAATATTTAATTGATTTTTGAGGAGCCAGGATTCAATGTGGAAACTGTTGAGTACAAAAATGTTAGCTTCACTGTGTGGGATGTCGGAGGACAGGACAAGGTATACATATTTCTGTAGAAAATAGGTGTATGAAAGGTATTGAATTGTTCTATATTGTAGACGAATGAATAAGAGATTAACTTTTGATTGTTTTTGTTTTAATAAAATTTGTGCAAGTAGATAAGACCACTTTGGAGACACTACTTTCAGAACACGCATGGCCTCATATTCGTGGTGGATAGTAATGATAGAGAAAGAATTGCAGAAGCCAAAGATGAACTTCATCGAATGCTCAATGAGGTCAATCAATTTCCTATTTCCAACAATGGTAGAAAAGTACCAATCAATTGCTTTTCGGGAAATACTTCAACTTCTTTGTTTACTCAAAAAGAAATTAATGCTTTCGACAATTCTAAAAATACTTTCAAATGCATCAAAGTATTTACCTTAATAAATCAATTCACTCAAAAAATTAGCTTTTGGTTTTATATATGCTACCAGGATGCACTTCGTGATGCTACACTGCTTGTATTTGCCAACAAACAAGACCTCCCAAATGCCCTGTCTGTTTCAGAAATCACTGATAAACTTGGCTTGCACTCTCTTCGCCAGCGTCGTTGGTAAGGGGAGACCATGATTTGGTTTAGAATTTTATTGATCATTTCTGTGACTCACGTTCATCTGATCACTGGGCACTTGAAAATTGACTTGTGCAGGTATATCCAGGCCACTTGTGCAACATCTGGCCAAGGACTCTACGAGGGTCTTGATTGGCTTTCTAGCAATATCTCTACCCAGGCAAGCTAAGCCAAGCCCTTTTCACCTGTCAGACTGATAATTTGAAATTCCCATTTTGACCTGTCTTATTTATGTATTGTTTACATTTGCATGCAGGCGTGAAGATCTTGCAGCTGTGAAAGCTTTTGGTTTCCTTCTTCAAGTCAGAAACCAATAATTTTCTGAAGGAAAAACTTAGAACTTCTATATGCATGAGACATCCATGTAATATTGCAATTCAACTTTGTATACTTGATCATCTTCAAACTTTAATCGCTTGATGAGATATATATAATGTTTGATGTAATACCAGTACATATGAAAGAATGATTTGTAGCTCAGGAGCATGCAAGCTGACAACCCATTTCAACATTTACTGTAAAAAGAAGGTTAAACGTTACTGATGACATAAATTCTTTCAATGGTAGTAGAGAAATTAAAGGAATTAGAAACAAAATATGAAAGAAGAGAGAAATCATTTCAACCATTTTCGTTGAAAGAAATGTTGACGAGTGTTAAAAATTAAAATTAGTTTTAAATATATTTTAGTTGGAAATTTGCTTTATGATTTAGGTCAATTGATTTTTTAACATGATGACAAATCCTGCAAAAAAATAATTTCTTACTAAAGTTAGTGAAATTTGTAACACCGCATCATAAAGTGATTAGTGACTAAGCGTTTTTCAGAGTTTATGAAAGAATACATGTTAGATATGTTACATCTCTTAAATGCGAAAGGGTGCCAAAAAGGAAAAATTTTAATCAACTAGGAGAAGGGTTTCTCGACCGTAGTTTGGTAGTTTGAAAGGTGAAAATGATAGAGACTTTGTTATAGTCATCTGCACAATCCCAGAATCTTTAATAGTTGGAACAGAGGTCTCTTGATGTTTCTGATTTAATAGTTCAAAGGTTTGTTGCAGAAATTAATGATCAATTCTTGACTATAATAAGGAGAGGAATCTTTATGAGTGAATGGACTTTGAATTTGTATCCTCGAGAGATGAAATCAATAAAAACTGAATATTTGTTGTACTCTTCAAGGCCTTGACTATTAATATTAGAAATACGGTGAAACTTTAAGCTATGCATAGAGACAAAAATCATTTCAATAGATTAAATATTTCATCTGAATCACAAGCACTAATAGATTAAATATTTCATCTTAATCACAAGCACTGTCGAAATCTAAGCGATAGCTGCAGGATCACAAGCACTGCCAAAATCTAAGCAATAGTTGCAGGAATAATTTTCAGAACATGAAATATTCATCTGGTTCTTGTTCAATTAATTGTCAGGTAAGTAATATCAACTTCTAACCGTCAAGTTGCAGGAAGTTTTTCAGCATGATCTTGTCCAACTAGCATAATTATGAACCATAAGGCGCGTTCATTTCGTAAAAAGCCTTCCAAGTGAAAATACTTCTAGAAAATAAAAAAAATTGTTACAAGATATTTCTAGGCAAAGTTAAGAGTGCTTCTTTGACCCCAAAACCACTTCTATTTGTTTCAATTAAACACTCATAGATTTTTGATGAACAGATTTTAATAGTATCAAAAGCACTCTTAAACAAACCCTAATTAGAGATTGCTAGAGAGGGGGACAAGTTCTTATACAAATGAAATGGGTAGTTATAGCTTTCAAATGGCAAGCATTTCTTAAACATATTTACCTTCAAAATCTACTACAAGATAACATTCTTGAATGTATGGCTCCAAGCCTCAATACCCAACCCAAGAGAGTCCTAATAGAAAGGCTTTGTTTGTCAAAGGTAATAATGACAACGTCTGCTTCCACAATAATGTTCAAAGATTCCTTTATTCATCATATACTGTATTATTGTTGGGATATTAATTATGTTACCATTGATGAAAGAGATACCACAATATCATAATTTACTAGCACTGTTTTGTCAACCAAGTGTAGTACAATTGAGCTTTGATGATTTAGAAATATATATTATGTTGTTCCCACTGTTAGGTGGGTGTCGGGAGCTTAATTCCTAACTTAAGGACTTCTTGTTAACTATAACTTGACATGTTGAAGACATTAAGTGTTGATGCCACTGCCATCAATTTGGGGTTCACTAGTAGGTGAGGTTGTTGTTGAAAACAAAAGCGCATCGGATATGGCTTCAAATATTTATTTATTACTCGGCTACAAGAGCTATTATACGTCGACATCTCTCACTTGTTTTGTCTTCTCGACTTGAGACATTGCTAAGATGTGATGGTTAATGTTGCTTCTTTATTTCTTTTCACTGTACAATTTTCTGTTAGTTTTGTCTCTTAACCGCGCTTGGAAGCGAAATTGAGAGATTACAGTGTGGTGTGAGTAGTAATTTGATAGCTTAGAACTGTCATAATCTATCGCTTTCCCATATCAGAACCAGGTTGGATTTTTCCCTCAAAGACTGTTACAGCAAGCAATCACTGTGAAGGAGTTGTAGTTCACTACAGTCTAATTAAAATTAGAAAATTCTTCGAAGAATATGCATTTGATCCGTGATAGTAATATGTTTTAGGTGTCTTAAAAGAAAATATGAGCGGTTGGGTTGACTTATTAATTCAATGGAAAATGTTATGTTACTGATTCTATAATGTTATTGGATCGATAACAATCATTATATTATAGTCAAAAGTTTGATTATAGTCTTTTTTATAATACTTTAATAATAAAATTAGTCCACTAAAAAGAGATAGACCTATCTATTTATATGTATAGTTCTGAAAAAGTTCTTATGAAATTTTTACTATAATTTTTTCAACTTAGTTTCAAGGGGCCTTTCCCATTATATGCAATTGAGGAAACTGGTGAACCTGGAGAGTAAAGAAAAGAATCCTTTGCGCTAGCAAGAAGGATTCCTTGACATGACAGAACCTTTCAGGCACATGTAACTTCAAAAACCAAACACAATCAAATAAAGGGAAAAATAGTAACACCTTCCCTGCTACTTAAGCACCATAAACTTTCATAATTAGCCCATGAAAACTTTAAACTAAGCTTGAGTATGTTTGTTTTCCCTGAAAGCTGAGAACAATAGAACAGAGTTATTGCATTTTTTTTCACTAATTTCTTTATATTGCATAAATTTGAGAGCAGTGGAATGCCTAGTACTGTCTGAAATCTCACTTATGAACCATCCGGACTGTCCTTTTTGAGAATCAGCGTCAGAGAAGAAATAAAAGAGTACTGAACTTTGACAATTTCTCCCAAAGGTATTAAAAAACAGAAGCCTTTTCTAGCTATTTTAACCACTTCAAATCTGTTCTCTCACATGTGAATTACTTACTCCCTTCTTTTATTCTATCCACCTTTGACCTATTGTGCATTCAAATTCAATATTTTGTTCTTGTTTTCCCCTCGAGGCCTGCTAGGACAAAAGAGTAATATGGGAGAGACAAATAATATTCATTGATTTATGTGTTAGGCAGTGATCAATTATAAAAGACATCAAAAGCAGTGATTGAAAAGTCTAGAAGAAGCCATTGGGGGCGGAAACTGGTTTCATATTTTCATTTTCATAATGAGATGGTAGGAGCCAAAATGCAGAATGGCAATTAATAGTCTTCTAAACAACGAAAAGGCCATTTCGATAAGCTTTTTAATAATCAGGTAGATGCCTTCTGCTTATTACTCTGGCTTATATAACTTTCTGACCATACATTTTTCCAAAGATGTAAAAAATTTTTGTCAACTCAGGTAAATATAACTTCTTGATTTGGAGACCAAAGGAAATCCAGGTAACTGTTACAATCAGAAATATTCAACTGCAAGTAATAATTACATGATTTCAGAATTATTGTTGGTCGGCCCACTCTTATGCTCTTAGCTGTCCCTTTTAACTCCAATAAATATATGATAAGGAAGATATTGTCGATTAATGTCAAACTACACTGACTTTAAACCAAGCAGAAGCAGGACAGCAGGACATCTTTCACCAAGTCAGAAGTTTATTTAGCTAGTCATACTCAAGAGCCTAATAATCTCCACCATTCTCAACAGTCCACATATTGATGTCTCCAGCTTTCAACAATGGTATATAAAGTACGAAAATACACCCGAATTTCTCTTCCTACTTGCCCTTGTAATATAATTCTCCCGGATCACTTTCTAATACAAGCATTTATACATGACTGCCACAGCCTCCAGTTTACTCACCTCTATGGTCCACAAGCCTTCACCTTTTATCTTCTGGGGTCGCTTACAACGACCAATTGTTTGACTGAATTAGAAAACACAGCGGACTTTTCTGATGAATACTCTAAATTAATTTGCTTCATCTTGCAGAGAAATTTATTACTATTAGTTAGTACTATAGTATTTACTTGTGTCAATGGGACATGAGTATGTGGACAAGAATAGCCAAACACAGTATTTAACCAACCAATTCCTTCTACTTACTTGGCAAGGATACCATGTCTTTGAATTTTTTTTCCAACAGTATAGAATGCATGAAACGTAATTGAGCTACTATTATTCCTGTATTCATGTCTTTCTTGCAACAATCATACTACTGAATGCTTGATCTTTGAACAACTGAATTTTATGCAAGAACAACCCCACAGAACAAATGGTGCACAATTACAAAATGGTAACTTAGTGTTGTGCAGCATAACTCCCAGAGGAAGAGGTCAATCAGCCAAAAAACAAGGTTGCAATATATAGAAAACCAGAGCGACCAACGTAGTGTCGGCAAAGGAAGACATTAGAGTAATAGAGAGGTAATAGTCAATAAACCATGAAAACAACATTTCTGTGTTGAATGCAGTCAAACTTGAAAAATGCTTCCACATAGAGGGAAATATCCATAATTTGGGGTATTACTTGGTCCTATAATTCACAAATTCAAACAGGACAGGGACTATGGGTAAGAAATAAAGGCAATCTGCTAATTGTTTATAGAAATAAAAACTTGATCAGGTTGTCCTACAAATATCAGAGTTTTCAAGTCAAAAATTGAGGCACTTAAAGTTAGATAACTTGAACCAGGAAGAAATTAGCTGCCTCTGGGGAATTGGATATTGTCTCATGAACATTATCCTAGGATTTTTTTAAGCTGAAGAAACTGGACCGATGTTTTTTATGAGTTTTACTTAAGGAGTTGAGTGTCTAGATGAACATGGGTCTCTCTTTCTGGTCCTATCTTTTATAAACAAGTCAAAGGGCACAACATCCACCATTCACATATCCCTTAAAGGAAACTCACAGCTCATCAATTTGATTATCAAAGAAAAACAATCAAAGATCCGCTTTACCCATCATAACCAATGGTCCTGCTTGCACCTATCAAAGTTGCAAGTGAAAGAACTACCTGCAGCTTTTAGAAAATAAACCATTCATCTATTCATTCATTCATTCTCAAACATGTAACCTGCCAGTGATATCCAAAATGACAGTAGAGTAGTTTCTCTTGTCTTTCCCTGATTCCATATCAAAGTTGGCCAGAAATGCTATGATAAATAAATTCGTGAAACACAAAGTTATTGCACCTTGAGAACACATACTGCCCATAATATGCGAGACTAACGGAGAGCTATAATAACAAGTTTATATTAGAACAAAGAAAGACTAACGAGGGCTGCTAACATCCACAAACGTACGATTTAGTGAAGGCAATCGCATCTGTTGAATATGAGGCCTGCTCCTCTTGAATCTCGGATCCAGTGATGATGAGACAGATGATACCATAGCCCACGAGTCATTTGAGCTATCACAGCTGAAAGATGCATCAATAACGCCATCAGGGCTTCTGGGTGCAGACAGATGCTTGCGTTTGTGGCTCTGGTTTCGGCCTCCATGGCAGCTTGATAATGCCAGAAGGAGCATGTAACACTCGTTTACTTTATCCTGTTCAAACAAAATCAGACAGAATATAAATTTTGGGCAATTAAGTACCGATGAAATTAACAAAAACAGAAGATACAGTATTATAGATGTTATGAAAACAGAGGAACCCATGGACTAGATACAAACCTCACTGATTTTGAGCACTCCCATCAGCTGATTCTGATATTCCACGTGATTACATGGCTCAACTTCCTTAATAACATGCAGCATAGTTGCGGCAGCCAATGTAGAGGGAAGATAACACATAAACCTTGAATCTAGAATCAAATCGAAGATTAAAATCTCAATATTTGACAGCTCACATACGTTGGGTTAAGTTTCGCTTTCATATTCCATTTTAGATAGGGTAAACTCCTAATTTAGCCAAAAAAAAAAAAAAAAGATTGCTTACCAGCAATGACAGAGATAAGCAAACGCTCACACCTGCGCAGAAACTCCCAATGCAAGTGAGTCTTCAACCCAAGCCTTCTCACAATGTGATGAAAGAAAGAAATTGGTGTCACTGGATTCATCCTCCATTGAAGAGTAGACAGCACCAGAAGCTCCATCCTCTGAATAGTCTTTGCCTCAAAAACATATTTCGCTTCCGCCACCTAAACACAAGTATACAACACAACAAAAAAAAAAAAAACCCCGCATTTATGATTCAAGAACACCAAGAAACACACAAATAAACACAGCACAAAACCCACATAGAGAACCCAAAAACAATTCCAAACAACACAACACAAGAGCCTCATATTGATAGATCAGTTTCAAGCTCCGAAAAACAGGAAAAAGATGGCATTTTGACAAACATCAAGATCGCATTTTTATACTACACATACCTGCAAGTCCAGAAGAAGCGGCACTTGGGTCTCCTCCACCTTGGCAGCCAGGGACAAGCAAGTAACAGCAGTAAGCTGACCCATCCACGGCTTGTCTCTCTGAAACTTCAAGCTTGTAATGAACCTATCAAAGTAGTTCATAGCAAGCACAGCAGTCAACGCAGCGAAGCCATAGCGTGCCTTCACCTTGAAAACCCACTCAACAGCCTCTTTACGAACCAACCTCAGAAACCCATCAAAGACTGAGTCACAACATACACGAGTCTCATACTCTTTAGAGATCAAACAGAGCAACTCATTATTATCCCAGAACAAGTCATGCTCAACCAAAACAGGGGGCAAAACCAAGTCTTTTGTCTCACATTTCTCACTTTCGAAACCATTGTCACACACATCATCAAAGCTCTCTTCCTCACAGTATAGCTCATCAAGAAGGGTCGACGAAGGTATTTGTAGCTCTCTACCCTCTTCTTCCAACACGGCCATGTTCCTCACAGAAGAAGAGATTGAAACCTCTGTTCATTCTAATACAAGAAAACCAAATCTTCGCATTTGTCTCTCCCTTATAAACTCATTGCCAGAGAGAAAAGAGAGAGATATGAAGTGAGAGCAAATAGAGCAAGCGAAGGGTTTTATCTGCGGAAACTTTCACGCCTGTCCTTTTTATTCCTTTTTAGTTTTTCTCTCTTGTTTTTTTTTTTTTTTTTTTTTTTTTTTTTTTTTTTTGGGGGNTCTCTTTTTTTTTTTTTTTTTTTTTTTTTTTTTTCTTTTTTTAGAGCGCTTGGCGCTCAACAAAATAGAATGTAACGGCACCAGCAGCACAACGCAAAAGGCCGAAATTTTCTCTTCAAAAAAATAAAATAAAATAAAATACACGAATAGAATGAGAAATAAAGAGACTCTGCGGGCTGCCTAGTTAAAGAAAGGAAAAGAAAAAAGAAAAGAAAAAAGAAAACGTATTTGGTACACTGTGTAGACCAACTCCAAAAGCATATAATGACTCTACTCATTTTATCTACGCTCTAAATATTTACTCTCTTCCGTTGTCTGTGTGTTACACGTTCAGCATTGTCGTATTTTATTTTATTTTTATTCAACATAAATATATATTTCATGACCACCTACAAATCATGATATATCTATAATTTACACGTGACATATTGGAACATAATCAACGCTTTCATTCTTATATCCAAAATAGTTATTATACTGAAATCGTCCAAACATTTTAGGAGAGTGCAACATGACCATCCACGACCATGCTCGATGGCGTTACGATAGGAGAGTGCAACATACGCAGCTTGCCCTGGACAGCTGTGGGACTTGCGAGTGGTCCAAAAAAGTGGTAAAAGCGTTGACCGTATCAAATGGAGCCTGTCACGTTTTTGAAGGAAAAACGTGCCACTCGCAAAACGTAGACGTTTTATATTTGATCGGTAATTAAATTCAAAATTATTATACTACTAGTTTCTCAATTCCAATCTTTCATGATTTTTTATTTATTTATTTACCATAAATGAAGAGACGGCTAACACACAATATGTCAATATGAAAACCTACCTATCATATGACCAACCGAAAATAATTAATAAAATTTTACGAAAGTTTAGTCGAGGAAGACTTTGTAGTAAAATAAAATATTAAAATAATCACAAAGATAAATTATCATACTATATGAAGGAATTGTGATACGGTAACTAGGTGGTCTTCTGACAGTGGATACGTGGACCAATTAAAAGAATGAAATGGTCAAAACGGGGTGACATATAAAGTTTGAAGGCATGATTGTAAGGCGTATTCTTTATGGCTTCAAACAAATCTTTAATTTTGCTTCTTTTACTTTATACTTTCATCACATGTGTATTAATTTATCACTTTTTGGTAAGATTGCGAGTAGGAATCACTAATACAACCCACGGCTTGTTAAGCAGAAATTTTACTTTTAGAAATGGTACAAACTTACAATTCCCATAACACACGAAAGAAGAAGTGAAGAGGAGGAAGGAGAGGCAGCGGATGCTGTGCTTTCTAGGGAAAATTACGGTGGGGAAGTGGGTAAACGTCTGCCTGAGGCTGAATAATGAATAGTCGAAGTATCGAAAATGTAATGGCGAAATGACAGCTCATAGAGTTAGCTTCATAGCCTCACAGGCGCCAAAAGGGAAATCGGAAAGATGAATGATGAAGCGCGCTGTCCTGTACAAAGCATTGTTGTGACCATTCCTCTTAAACCTTTGTCTTTTACCACTACCCTCTTATACAACGTCGACAGATAAAGAAAACTACATTTTATTTATTGGACGCTCCAATTTGAAGACTAGGTGAAATATAATACAGTTTAAGCATGAAAATGTTAGATTAAGAAACTTTTTACTCTCTTTTTGCTTTATTTGTTGCGAGGGAAAAGAAAGAAAGGAGTGGGTGGAATGGAATTGGGAGGGAAGAAGATCACAATAACGTGTTGTTCACGAGAGGGGATATGATATGCCATCGTATACAAGCAGAGAGGTACAACAAGGACAACTCAGAGGAAAGAGAGTAGCAAAGGCTCGTATTTTAATTGGAAAGGTGGGAAAGAGAAAGTTGCGTACCGTATAGCATCCAAAAAGGACGAAACCAACCCCAGCCAAAGCAGCCTCTCCTCTATCATAATCGTTGCCATCTTGTCAGAAATTACGCTTCCCTTGCTTTGGTTTTGGTTTCCCTCTACTTCTCTACCTATACTATACTACACACAAGTAACAGTACATATCTTTATTATTATTATTGTCATTGTTATAATTTCTTGACATTGAATTCACTTTTGAATAGTGTAAACTGTTGAAACAATTTATAAGCTACCTGCTGTCTATAACTCTCTTCACCTAAAGATAGTAAATGCTCTTGTTAATGTTCACTTGTGTTCAAAAATCATAGTTATATATGTATTCCCCATCTGCGTACACAAATAAATGTTTGTGATGAACATATTAAATGGGTCCAATTCAGAAGTGACGTGGTCTTCTGCAATGGTTGGTGGGTTTTCAAAGAGTTTTCAGAATTAGTTTTTTCGGTACATGTTCAGATTCAATCAGAAAAGCAACTTTATCAGCATCTTCGTATCTTCCTTATCACTATTATTTCTCTCTCTGTACCATTGACAAGTCTTTGAAAAAATTTAAATATGATAAGATACTTATTATAAATTGAATTAATCGAATTCCAAGAAGGTGTTTGGGTTGGGCAGTGTATGGTCAAATTTAATTCGTTAACAAAAGGTAGAGTCGCGTTCCACTTCCAGTGTCCAAACAGTCCATCCCAGAAGCTGCCCTGGAAGCCTGGAAACCAGCCTGTTGTTGCTGATGCATTATCGCAATTTGGCGCTTCAGAAAATCCATCCCAGTTGCCTAAACACATTAATGTGCAAGGGGGCAAAGCTGAGCCTTTTCTGATCATGTAATTGATCGAAATATAACGAAAGGATAAGACTAATTCTCAATCTATTTACAGATTTTTTATGAACTGTTAACAAACCCCCAATAAATAAGTTTGGTGAGAAACATATTTTGTAATGAGTGGACTGTCAAAGATTTTATGGGAAAGTCCTATCATAAATATTGGGTCCTATTACTTTACCTCATTGTCATTTTCAACCATTCAATTTATTTTTTTAATTACATATTTATATATTATTAAGATGGCTTAAACTAATTTGAGCAACTAAAAAATCTGTGGTTAAATTAGTATTAAATGTTATGTTGCATCAGTTAGAAATATTAATTCAAGTTGACTGTTGAAGTCATATTAACAACTTAACTTGCGCCCTTGACCAGCAAGCAGAGGCCATCATAACTTATCAACATCAACGTTGTCCTCATCATTGTCCTTCCTAGACATGCCTAACATCATCATTTCGATATCATAATCTCTTTATATCATCATATAGAAGTAGTTAGTGATAATTAATGACTATGATTCAAATCGTAAATTTTTAGGTTTAATTCTCAATAACCCATTCGACAAAGTTTGATTAGACTATATAATTTTATTCTTGTTTGAGTTAAATTTCTCTAATTACAAGTTGGAATTTCGGGGCAGCCAAGCCAACAGTGCCAGCAAGAGAGTACCGATATACTTGCTATATGTATGTGGCCGGGTGGATGCTGCCAATGGGTTTGGTGAACTGAACCAAGTATCAGGATATTGGCTATTTGGGCTCAAGAAAGTGGAGGGACTAGACTTGGCAATTTGCGATTGCTGGAATTGGAAAGTGAAAAAGGACTTGTCTTAAATTTTATAATAAAATAATTGGCTCTCTACATATAATTTCTTGCTCAAAATTATTGGGAGGGTTATGGCTTCTCTATCTCATGTTATAAGCACATTTAATAATTAACAATCAACTCCTAATAATCTTACATTTTTTTTTCTCTAAAATGTGTTAATTAAAAGGCAAAGCCAGAAATGGTTACATGCATGAATGTCTTCAAGCGAATCAGCAAAGCCACAGGAGGCTTCAGCATTCAGCAATCAGCTGGCAGTGCCAAAATGAATTAGTATCAGTAATGGCTAGCACTGATATATTTCAGTGTCGAAAGATAATGAAAAAGTAAAAGCTAGCTAACCTGCATGAATATTATTCTTTGCTTTATTATTTTTATTATTATTTTATATTTATTATATAATCATATCTTTTCAGATTAAAGATATGTACAGATTGATAGAGCTACACTTTCCGTTGTTTCCAATGACTTTAATACTCATGCAGACTCTGAAGAAAACCCTCTTATATACTCTCCTCAGTCCATACAAAAGCTCTCTCTACTCTTTGCACAATATCACTTTATAGAGAGAGATCAGAGATACGCTTTATCCATTTTTGTGTATGTTATTGCACCACAGTCTTTGCCTTTCTTTTAACTCTTGCACGATAAAGCTTCTGTTCTGTGTTATTGGCAGGCACGATACATATATATATACATAGAGATAAAATTAACTTATATTTCTTGCAGTGTAGGGTTAACCTAGGAAGATTATGTTTTCAGCCTCTTCATCTTTCATGGCTCGACCTGCGAGGTGAAGAGATTGAGAGAGAGAGAGAGAGATATAGATTAGATGGGTTCATCACTTGATGGTTGGTGGTGGGTGCAATTTAAAGAGCTTGTGTGTTGTCCAGCAAAACCCAACTTTCAAAACTAAAAAAATATAACAAAGTTTACTAGTGTACGCTTACTATGCTAGTTTTATGTGCATTCCTTCCGCCTTTTTTTGTGTGGAATCATGTGCATCTTTCTACTCTTGAATTGGTAACAAAAACACGCACAACAGCTTGTAATTTCTGTTGCTTCGTTTTTGTTAATAGTCAATTTCTATCTCTCTCTCTCTCTCTCGCATCAAATTTCATAGGCATCTGATCAGCATAACATTTCCACCAATAATCTCTTCATTCACACATGGTCTACACTCTAAAGTCTACTCTACCTAAACCAACCATCTTGTGGACTTTTATGTTTTTCTCTTCACTTTTGCAGTGTCATGCTTGGTGATGATCACCCGAAAAAGATAAGTAATAATATGCTTGGGGTGAAGGAAAAAAGGGGGACTATCAAATTTAGCAGCAACTCCAAAATGTGATATGTTTTATATGGAGCTTGCGTAGTCTCCGCACCAGCACCAAGTACTGCTGTATATATCCTTATGTACCTTGAGATCTTTGGCTTCTTGATTGTCTCGAATCATGGCTTACTGATTTAAAATTTGATTATGAACCCGTCTATATATAACAGTAAGTGACATCAACATGAGTAAGATGCACATATTTTATGTATCTACAGTAGAAAAGATTTTCTCTTTATATCAATACTAAATCATTTAGTTGCAGACTTCGTAAGTTCTTCTGAACATCTTTTCATTCTCAATACAAGGTTGATGGTTGCCCAAAAGAGGAGCAAAATACCTTTGATTGTCACTCATATTTTCAAAACTAGTAATGTACGTAAACAGACAATATTTTTCAAATTGGTCCTACTCCACAACGAAATAACCACCAATTAACAATATTGGGCGCATTGCCATTTGCCAGCCAATTGAGAGCCCCAATTTATCAGTAATAGAGAAGCAGGACAAGCATCTTGGAAAAAAAAACTTTTACCTTTAACTACTCTTCCATGGAAAACGATACTTGATTAGAAACTTTTTTTTTTCTCTTAGCTCATATAGCTAGTGCCAAAGTTCTAGAAGCTGATAATCAAGTTGATGACAAATCAAAAAGGGCCAAATGGCCATTATTTTACTTGCGCTGATGATCGCATTGTCATTGTAGGAACGAGGTGAATTGCTCTTAATGGCCGTTTCTACAAATGCCCACGTTGAGAAATCAACAACACAAACACCTTTGCCATCCACTTGAGCAACAACATTCATTCCATGCCATTAGAAACTGTAATAATGATGGCACTTGTGGCTTTGACTAAGCTTAAAAGGGTAAACCCCGCAAAAGTTTAGCTCAACGCCAGCTTGACTCTTGCACACCATGCTCCAGCTATTATGGTGAAAAGTTTTCGAAGGTCAAAAGCCTAAAACATTATGAGAGTTGAAGTGGGACACACTCTCCATTGCTTAAACCCTCAAGCTAGATCTTTTAATTAGAACATTAGCGAATATAATGACACCACGCTTGATGAAACTTGGCTTTGCAGATTCATCAATACATACATTGAATCACAACGTGATCGTTAAATGCTTATTCGTTCATATGTTTTGCAGCTTGTGAAATGTAGCCTTAGCAATTTAGCGTACCGTTCTGGCAGAGTTCTGTGCAGCCATATCTTTGGAACCAGAGATTCATATCATACGAGAAGACCAAAAGCAAGTCTAAAAGAATTGTCCAAACCCAACAACAATGGGCCAGCCGACACTGGCGATAAGCCCAGCCATTATCTGCTACGCGTGATTCATGAACGAACACACGGATGGTCTAACCCTAGATTTTTATGAAACTTGGCTAGACTAGTATAAATTATATGGCAATATTTCATTACTGTACACTCGCTTTTGGTGTTTGCAAAACTTATAATTTTCAAAGTCCACTTAAATCAAATTACGAAGATATTCATAATATGAAGAATTTTATATTGTTATCGTTTTTTTTTTATCCATTATGAAATTAAATTAGGATCGGAAAGTGAATTAGATAGGAGAAATTATTAAAAAAAAAGCCAACTTAGGGGTTGAAATAAAAATAGTTAAATTTTTAAAATCTATAATTTTCCTAATCAAAATTTAAAACCGTGAAATACTATTACAGATCATAGGTTACGGTCCACGGTCCAAGTCAAACTGTGATCCACGATCCACGGCTCACGGTTCATTGTCCAAAATTTTGGTTAGAGAAATTATAAAATTATGAAATTTGACTAATTTTCATTTTAACCCCCTTATGTTGGCTATTTCTTATAATTTTTCATTAGATTGGCAGGATTGTTTAATGCCCAATTTATGAACTTTGATTGATCTAGATGGTTGGACCACTTTCTAAAATATAACAATATGACCCTAATTAATTAAGTAAATCAGAGAAAATGGGGATGACCCTAATTATGGAGTACCAAACTGGGCCACCTGACCGTAGGCATTGGTTGACCAGAAAAGAAGAAGAAGAAGGTAGAAGAGCAATAAACAAGTTGAAGGTGCGAGTGAAAATACCCAGTGGTTAGATTAAATTGACAAAACAGTCAGCAGATTGGACCGTAACAGAAAATTGCAATTTTCTTGGTGGGAGCATCGGCACCGTTGTGGAAAATTCTTGTAGCAGTTGAACCATGCCTATTTCACTATTGGTTTAACGTGTTTGAATGTTATTTCTTCTTCGACTCACAACTTTGGTCGTTGATTGTGATTCTTGTAGTATACGAAGGTCGAAGTTGGATCTTCAAAGGGTCTAATGTGATCATTGATTTTGTCTAATAAATAACTATTTTTGAAAAATACTTGGAATAATTCATATAGTGGGTGTTACGAAAAAA
>JANLJB010031148.1:0-52974 GCA_026212285.1 Bursera cuneata
CCGAGTGAAGCCGTCGGGACGTCGGCTTTTCGAAGAGGGTATATTGATAGGGACCTAGTGCCAAGGTCCCACATCGAGTGGACCGAACATAAATACGTTCGGGCAACACAAGTGATTCACAAACACACAATTTACAAACACCAACATAAATACGTTTATGCATTTGATTGAGCACCTTTTGCGCAAACACAAACACAAGTCATTCACAAGTCATTCTTTTAGAAACACAAAAAACCAACACAAACACATTTTTCATTCTTTGAAATTAACAAAAATACAAATACACACACATTTGAACAAACACACAAACACAAAGAAATTGTTGAGAGAGACCCACCACTATCCCACCACCGTAAACATTTTGATTTGAATTTGTCTCCGTCATCGATCACCTGTCACCGGTGCTTGTGAGAGAGAGTGAGTGTATGTGAGGGAGTTGGGAGTTGGATTGGGGTTATGAGAGACTTGAATTTAGAGGGAGTGAGTATGTTGTGTAGGGAGTTGTGTTGTGTTTATATATAAAAGAGGGTATTTTATACCATTCACATTTAAATTGATAGGGAAATAGTTAGAATTTGAAGGGTTGACTATTTTTGTAACGCAATCCCTAATTTGTAATATTTGTTCAAAATTTCCTAATTTTAAGGAAAAATTCAATAACCCCCAATTAAATTTCAAGAAAACTTTAGCCCCATATTTTTATTAAACAAACACTTACTCCCCAAAAACCCATAAAAAACTAACACTTACCTTCCAAATTTTTGGGGGGTAAGTGTTAATTTTAAGAAAACAGTGTTAATTGTTTAGGGATAAGTGTTAGTTTAGTAAAAGTGTGGAGTTAAGTGTTTTTTTGAAATCTAATTGGGGGTTCAGAGTAAATTCCCCCTAATTTTAATGATACAGTAAAATTTTTAAAAAATTCAGGTTGAAATTATAAATACGTGGAAATAGAATGGTATGGCCTCTGGTCTATGAGATTGTATGGTACAGTACACACGGTATCATGTGTCCTTCTACAGTACAGAGAACCGAGCATATAACCGCGCAGATCCGTCCGTTCAAAGTTGGCAGTCTGCCCAAAAAGGCCCCACTTGCCTGTCCCATGTCACGCTTGTCCTTTCTTTGAATCTTCTCTTTTTCACTTACACGTCCACTATCCAGCAAAAAGAGTCAGACCTATAAAAAAAATCTGCTGTCCCACAGCCCACCACATACAACCTGATTCCAGCAATCATACAAAGCCACGTTTTAGAACTCAATAAAAGAACAAAAGATTTGCGTACGTGTCACAATCAGAGCTTGCGTGGACAAAGATTCTGGCAACAACTACCATGGTGGTCCCCATTAGAAAACCGGGACGCGAAGGAAAACAAAACCAAACAGGCGTTTCGCAGGCAAAAAGGAAGACGGAAAGAAAAAAGAAAGAAAATTGGGTTCAGTTGTTGTTGCACGTAAGATGAATAGCGTGTTCTCGTCCGACGATTTCTCTGAGTCGTTCTGGTCGTCACCATCTCCTCCTCTGCCTCCGGTTCCGGCTCCGGTTCATGAGTTGCCGATTAACCGGAGCCAGTCGGAGTGGGCGCTGGAGAAGTTTTTGGAAGAGGTGTCAGGTTCGCCGAGATCGGTTTCGGCATCGTCGGTTGTTGTTCTTTCTGCGGCCTCGCAATCGTTGGCGTCAAGAGCTGAAGAAGGCGGTGATGACGACCTGATAGAGATCAAAAAGCCTCATCATGATCAACCGCTGGATTCTTGTCCTTCGGCTCCTGTTAATTGTGATGACTACCGAGCTTTTCTCAAAAACAAACTCGATCTCGCATGCGCTGCTGCTGCTCTTAGGGTATTATTTTCTCCCTTTCTCACACATAAAACAAACGTACGGAAAGATGAATTTTATTGAACAAATTAAACTTCGTGTTTTCAGGCATCCTCTGTGAAGCCAGAAGATAAATCTTCTAGAGCTGAGAATCAAACGCAGTTGGGATCTGAAGCTCCTGGTAATTTCAAAGAGAGTCATTTGATTTGATTGTCCATTGAGTATTACGTATGTAACTGTGAAAATCTTACAACGTAAACCCTAAAGCATTTAATAGTGGAAGAAGTCTTCCATTCTCAATCTCTTATATATTATCTTCTGATAATGTCAGATTAATCGAGGCAAAATGACTTCCAGGCAAATGCAGTAGTAACCATATATAGGTTCTCATATCATGTTAGACAAGTAATTTAGTAATAAAAAAAGAAAAAAAAAAAAAAAAAAGAGAAAAAGGGAAGCTTAGAAGCTAATAGGTCATTCCAGCATTCAAGCTTTNTAATTTAGTAAAAAAAAAATAAAAAAAAAAAAAAAAAGAGAAAAAGGGAAGCTTAGAAGCTAATAGGTCATTCCAGCATTCAAGCTTTACTTAGTTGACTTAGGTAGAGTAGTTTTATGTTCTGAAATTGTTGGGCGTGTCAAATTTCAGAGGCATTTATGAAATAAAAAAGTTCTTGTCTAATTTTTTAGAGCCACCGACTTGCTTCATGACAAAATTTTCTTGGTAAAATCTCATATTCAAGATACTTTGACATAAACCTTATTCATCATCAATAGCTTCTCGAATTGTTCAGCATTTGTTGAGTCATCACTTAATGATTCTCAAGCTTGAACGATTTTGGATCTTCAGTTTTGGTGAATGAACTGGACAACATGTTGCTTGCTTTCCATGATTGTGGAAATGGCATCATATGTTGCATTTCTTTTTTTTTTTTTTTTCCGTAAAATGTGTATGATTAACCATTGGTTTTATGTTGTGCAGTGTAGTCCACTTTGTTTTGTTTCTCTTATCAGTCTTTCCTTCCAGGTGTTAGTAGTATTATTATTACATACTTTGCCATCTGATTTCTACTCCTTGTAAGTTCCGGTACTGATTTATCTGTGGCACAATATGTCTGATGCTGGACACTTGGCAATGCAGTCTTACCTGGTATGCAAAGAAAACCAGGGGAACAAGCCAGGCAAGCAACAAGTGGCTCATCAAGAGAAGATTCAGATGATGAAGAGCTTGAAGGAGACACAGAAGCTACAGAGTGTTTGGATCCGCTGGATGACAAACGTGCTAGAAGGTATTAAAATTTCTTAATATTTTGGTTTCAGTGTATTCAGACTATTAGTGTACTAAACTTTCTTTGATTATATGCATTTTTCTTTTTCTTTTTGTTTCCTTTTCAATTATTATTTTCTGTATGTTAGTAGTAGTCAATTGAAGATCAATATATTCTTACAGCTCTTCTCCTTTCTTTTATGGAGAATAAATATGCCTTAAACATGTTCTTGATTGCATGTGCTTGTCTTGTTCGTCATTGGTTTTCATATTTAAATGATCTCACTCAATGATCATTTTTGGGATAAGCTCTGATTTATTATTGAGTTGGTAATGTTTGTGTTTTCTTTTTTTTCCTTTTAGTAGAATATTCATTTCCTGTGCCTATGAATTAACAAGTTGTGGCTTTTAAGTTCAAACTTGGTCAATAATCTTAAAGAAAATCTTTGTCACTTGATATATTGAACTTTTCTCAGGATGCTGTCAAATCGAGAGTCAGCTAGACGCTCTAGGAGAAGGAAACAAGCACATTTGAGTGAACTGGAAACACAGGTTTTTCCCATGCTTTGCTTTGATGCCTTAATGCACATTACTTGCTTGTTTTCTTCTTTCTTGATGAAATGGATTGCAAATGTATGGTTTCTTGCAGGCTGGTCAACTAAGAGTTGAACATTCTTCATTACTAAAAGGTCTGACTGAGATGAACCATAAGTACGATGAAGCTGCTGTCAACAATAGAATATTGAAGGCTGATATTGAGACATTGAGAGCAAAGGTAAAATACTGAAGTATTCTAATCTTGCAAAATTTTCATATTTCAAATATTATGATAACTTATATGTAGATCTGGTTGATGTTTAGTATTGTGTGATTTACAGAAAGATAAATTACATGAAATCATGATACGTTGAGGCCACACTGGAAGTGACATGATTAGTCTAAAATTCTCTGAAATTATCGGGGTGTTTAAGGAAAACTGCATTTCCAGAGTGGAGCCTTACATCTAGTTTGATTAGTCTAAACTGATTTTAGATGATTCAAGTAACATCACTTTATAAACTTTTCAATAAATTAAGGGATAATAACAATTTTCCTGTTGAGGTTTGCCTAAAAAACGATTGTCCCTAAGTTTTCAGAAACATAGAAATTCATCAGTTCCCGGCAACCGGATATTACAATTAATGGAGGAAGGGAAAAATGGTAATCTTAATGGTATTAACTTTGACACATCATCCATAAACAGTCTAACCATGGTTAACCATATTAAGGGCCAGTTTGGTATTGCTTTTGCTGTGAAAATAAGTTATTTTTATAGCAAAAACAATCTAAGGTGCTTGTGGATGTTTTTGGAACTGTTTTGAAAATAAGCTACTGTTGAAATAAGTTAATTTTATATAGAGTTCTAAATACAGGGGGTTACCTACTTTTGGAAGACTGTTTCTGTTTCTAAAATATAAAAAATCAGAATTATTCTTATAAAAAATTATATTGAATTAATTATATTTTGATTATACTATTGATTAGTATATTAAAAATGATTTTTACAATTAATATGTATGGAATTTAATAAATATATATATTCTAATTATAAATTTATTTTATTTTACATGTATTTATTTAATATGTTTTTATAAAATTTAAATTATTTTATAGATATATGTTAGTTTTGGAATTATAGTATTAATTTTAAATTATCTTTTGGCATTAAATTAAATTAAAAAATAATTTAAACTTTGATTTGCTATACAATTCATATATTATTTCTTTAATTAAGTTTTTAAAATATTATAAATGTTATTATGTATATGAAATTATAAATTATTTGTAAAAAATGATTAGAAATAATTAAAAAAAGAAAAAGAATTGATTATAAATTTTAATAATTAAAGATCATAAAGGTATAATACATGTCTATTTTGATCATTTTTATATAAAAAAAGCGAAAACAACAACAATCTTAAACATCTTTATCATGCTTTTACAAAAAATAAAATAGTTTTCAAAAATTGTTTACCAAACACTTCCAATTTATTTTATAAGCTGTTTATTTATCTACTAAAACAGAAAGTGCTTATTTTTAAAGAAAAACAATCCCAAATTGGCCCCAAGTTAAGAAATCACAGTTTAGAAATAAAATTAAATATTGAAAATAATTTAAATAATATTTATATTATCCCTCCCTACCACCATCGCAAAACCATAAACGCTGGAACTCACTACCATAGAACCACAACCACAAGAGCTCACATCATGGAACCACAACCGCAGAAACTCACCACCGCATGCAGCCAAGCCTCGCCAACAAATCTGCCAGTCGAAGCACCATCGTTGCACCACCATCCCAGCACTGCCTCCTTACACTGCCATCGACACCACCATCCTACCTCACCATCGCACACACTATCATAACCATGGCCACTGCAACCAAATCCAATTTCGTGCTTTTCCTTTTCTAACACTCTCAAATATTTTCCTAAAAACCCTAAACTCAAACTCATTTCTTGCTTCAAGTTTCATCTTTTTGAGATTCTTTTTTTTCCTATTTTTTTCTCTTCAAAAATTGATTAAAGCTCCTATTTTGCCCGTTATGCTCCCTTCAAAATTTTATCTTTTCTTGCTAAACTTTCCAGGAAAATGCAGCTTGATGATCCCAAAGCATTACAGCAAATTGGTATTCCTTTGGTTTTTGATGAATTTCATGATCTGTCTTGTTCAGTTATAGGATATATTTGAGTGATATTTCTTTATTTCGCATTATTTTTTGTTTTTTTAAATGGTTTGGTGAAAGGATTTGATTGTAATATATGAAGAATGGAGAAAGAAAGGTGAATGGTGGCAAGTTTAAGTGGGAGCAAGATCGGTTTGTCGAGAGGTATTAGCTTAGAGTTAAGAAGTATGATTATTTTATCAGATTTGACATGGTCAACTCCTCGGGAAAAGGGTATTTTGGTCTTTTTATTATCTATCAGGGTAAATTCACTGTAGATGCTACTTTTTTGTAAAAATTAATGTCTGTTTGCCAGTGGTGGGGATGAATTTGTATGTTTATGAAATGTCAGGGATGATCTTTTGGGTAGGCAAACCTCGGGGGGCAAATTGTTATAATCCAATAAATTAATCCTAGAGATATTATGCGAGACTGTTCATAGATCCCATGAAAGCAAAATGGATTCTCTCTGAATGCTACTTACATTTCCATGTAATGTTGAAAATACTTCCTATATGAGCCTGGGTAATGTCGTCAGTTAGCTGGTTTTGAAAAATGAGCAATTTTTGTAATGGTAAATCAAATGATGGACCAATGTTGAGAAAATGAAATGTATGCATGGGTCTGATTTGGTTATCAGAAAAATGAGAGAGGTTATGTTCATACCCATATCATTTGTTTGCATATTTTTGTGTATGTGCACCATTTTGAAGAATCTTCTTTGAGGCTGTATAAGGTATCAATAAACTTCATCGGCATTCAGAGTGTGAAACTCTGCACCTTGTGCTCAGAGCTGCAGCAAATGCTTGTCCTAGTCTTTTAATTATTTTACTCCTTATCATGAATTAGCATATTCACTCTATTTGATGCTGTCCTCTTATTGGCCAACGTTTATATATGTATATGTACAATATTTCTTATAGGTGAAAATGGCTGAAGAGACAGTTAAGCGAGTGACTGGGTTTAACCCACTGCTTTTAGGCACGCCCAACGTACCAAATGTTGGGATGCCATATGTCAGCAGTCCAATGGATGCATCGACAAACCCTGCTTTACCTTTGCAACCAAACCCGAACCAGTTCTTTCACCAATCGGTTCCAAGTATTGCTACTGCCACCCAGAATAACCATAGCTTGGACTGTGGTATCCCTAGTAATAATACCGAGGTTCCTGTTGTTGGAAATATGCGAAGTAATAGTGGGGGAAATAACATAACTGAAACATCTACTTTGCAGCATGCGGTTAACAGAGAACACGTGCACCAGCAGATGTGTCACGGGGTCCATCCATCGGGGGCCATGCCCGGTTGGGACTCTGGACTTCCTCATCCAGGTGCAAAGAATAACAAGTAGAATTAGATTAAAACTGTCCTTACTAATCTTCTTGGCTTCAGCCGAGTTGGATAATGCCTGCTGGTACAACTATATGTTTAAATTTTTATTAATTAATTATGTTTCGCACTGCATTTTGTATTTTATTTTATTTTTATATTTTTTTTTTCAAACTCTGTTTTAATCTTGACAGAATACCCGCTTCCAGAAAAATTATAGCCTTTGTAAGAAAGGGATTTCTGAAAGGAAATATTGGAATCAGATTAAAAACCACTTCCGTGTTGACTGCAATCTTGCAAATGTAAAGTACTTGATTATGATGTTGCAGTGTCGTCTGATTCTTGGTTACATGCTGTAAATTTCGGATGTGATCTGAATATACACCTCTCTTAAGAGATGTAGGGTATAAATATAAGCTTGACTTAAAGTTTAATATAATCTCCCGTTGTACAGGAATAGTTTTTAGTTATGGCTAGGAAGATGAAACTTTTGGGCTTCTTAAAGATTCGATATACCGTGGCCTGTTTATCATGTGATTATTGCTGTCAGCTACCAAAACCGTCTTAGGTATTGAATTTTTTTTTTTTTTTTCAAAGTAGGAGTCAAATTGTGCTTAGATATAATTATTAATAAAGACAGCCTAGTCCAGCCGCTCGTTAAACTGAAGGGCTATCAGACTTGACAAATAAATTGATAGGTAATCACTCATCAGTCATCACCAACCAAGTGGCAAAAGATCTGTTTGGGGAGTCTAAATATGTAAATAATTTATTAAAATTTTAATGAGATGATATGATCATAGAGCGAACCCAGAAAGCTCAAATTGTCAAAAACCTTTCAGCCAAGTAATATGATCCCTTCAAATGTATATTCAGCAAAATTTAGATGTATACAACATTAACAAGGTTGAACAATTTTGATTAAAAGACTAAAATAAACCGGCGTAGCCTAGTAAATAATTACTAATATTACATATGGGGGCTATGGTACAGCTGAACCAATGAGATTGGAGTTCCTTGGGATTGTCAAAGCCAAGTAGGAATGTTTATCAACTTCTCTACTGCTGAATTTTGGTGCCAGATTGCAGACCTGACTGCACTTTACTTTGAAAGTGTGCTTCCAACCTGCATTTTATTTTCAAGAGTTAAAAGTCAGGAGAGAACAGATGAAACAAATAACTACAATTGAGTGGATGGCCATGCCTGCTTGCACATTTATAATAAATAGTATCAGGAGAGTTGTATGTCCGTGCATTGGCGAACATCCTCTTGACATCTGCAACAAACATCTCAAATGTCACGTAATATTGCTCTGATTCCACCCTTTTCGCCATTGTTCTCAAGTCTGCAGTATAATTAGTATCCATTAACAAATCACATTTAACTTGTCCCATCACGGGGACAGGCAGCTTTGCAATTGTAAGGCCTTTTGTTTTGGTGGTTACTTACGCAATCACAAATGACAGTATTGGTATCACAAATAAATTGACCAAAAAACCTCTTAGATTTTTAGGAGAATATGGTTCAGAAGATGCTGTTGAAATGAAACTTCTTACCCATGGGATCTTTGATGATGTCATAGTAATCAGGGACATCGCGGGCATCAACTGGTTCCTTGAATGGCCAAGCATCAACATGGTCATGCATTGACTGCACAAACAGAAAGTTATTCGGTGAGTATCCAACAAGAGCAAGGAAAATCATGTGCTCACATAGAAGTAAATGGGGAAGGCCGTTGTCCTCCACCTCAGGATGTACCTAATGTGAGGTACCCTTCAAGAGCCATTTAACTAATCACCAAAGTATCATGGTTGAAGTTTGTCTCTTTGAGATTGTTGGGGTGCAATAATGTGTAAACATCATCATCTGATAACCAATAGTTTTTTATTTTTCATATGAAACTGTCACTACCTAATGAGGATGATGACTAATTTAACCTTCTCTCTTGTGAATTTGGACTTCAAAGCCCCTTAATGAAAAGACAACTGTTGTTAACTTGCGCACAAGAGAGAACTATACCCAAAAAGCATGATGAGCATTTGACCTTCAATACCAAGGCATTCATAAATTGGATAATAAGCTATCTCTTCAAAGCATGTCAACAGCATAAACTAAGATTAATTGATACAGGCGCTAAAAGCAAGGTGATAGTAAGACATTCAGAAACTTGCCTTCAAAAGCGAGCGCATAAATACAGTTAAATGTTTTTGATTTGATGTGCTGTCAGTGGAAGAACTAAAAGTTCTAAATCTCGAATGGCCCCATTGGTCAGACGCCCATCCAGCTTCCCCTGTTATCAAATTCACCGAATACTTAATTAGTCCAAAATTTCATCAAGCACAGGCAAACAAAAACTTAAGTAAATCGTAACCCTTAAAATTACAAATATTTTGACACTGCATAATGTTTATTTATTATTAATAACATGCTTACTGATCCAGATTGTATGCTACTAAAATATGGTTGCAAATAATGCAGAAATTTGTGTTCGAGTTGGTAAATTATCATCGAGTCCTTGACTACATTAAAAAGGACAAGAACATTTGCAGGATGTTAAAAGACCTTGAGATAGCATTCTCGTTTCTAATTTCTTAACTTGGAAAGTGTCAACAAGCCTTTTTTGATATGAAAAATAGGAAACTAAAAGGGACAAAAGAGACAAAATTCCAGTACCGAGAAGTGTACTAGAAGCAGATCCATTCAATTCCCTGTCTAACAAACTAAAAGGAAAACTTATACAGATACAGCAAATGCCATAAAGCTGAAAGAAAGTTAGAATGTATAAAAGTTAAAATTTATGGGAAACAACAAAGATAAAAGTAGCAGAGGGTAAATAATCCAAGCATACCAACTAAAGGGAGTTGCTCTTGAATATTATCAAGAAGTTAGATTCCATAACGTAATGAATATTTCAAATGAAACAACCGTGGCATGTCAAAGAACTTACTCAAACCAGGAATATCCTCAACTTTGATGATCTTTTTAGGAATACCAGCTTCTTTCTGAATAAAATAAGTTCTTCATCAGAACTAATCAAAGATATATCATTGCAAACAATCCATAAGAGTCCAAAGAAAAGGCAGGAGCACCCCAGAAATGAGGAGTAAATGCAATATCATCCACACAAATAAGAGCAACTTCTCAAAGTTATTTCATTTACTACATATGTCTTGCCAATGGAGACTGACATCCAGTTTATATGATCTGTTTGAGGAATCTGATTTTACCACAAAAATTAACTATATTTGACAGCAGTAACATATTTACAAATATATGGTAGTCTGTTGGGATGAGTAAACTTGATAGACAATTGAATAAAGCAACATTATAAAAGATAGTGTCCCTTTCTGAAATGATCAGAGTTTTTTATTTTAAGCATACATGTTTGTCCACTATAAGACTATATAACCTGCCCTTTATATTTGCAGGAGAAAATGTTGAAATTTCAAGAAGCCTTTAAAACCTAAGACACTAGGGAATATTACATTTCTGGTGTCCTTTTTACTCATCCTGCTTCAAAGAATAGAAAAGCTGACTGTTCTTTGCCTCTTTGGAACCAAACAGGCCCATATTATATGTTAGTTTTGGTAATAAATAAACTTACCTTCAATTAAGTTTCATAAAATGACAATATCTTCCCCTTTTCGCTGTTATGTAATAGTAAAATTTCAATTTTACCCATGAATATACTAAAAATTGAAATTAAAGGTTATACGAGGAAATTATTGAGAGGGGGGAAATTTGCATTTGATTAATCTTCAAGAGAGGAAACTATCATTTACCCTATGTTTGTTCAAAATTCACAAATACCTAGACCGTTTACAACATCATGACCAAAAGGCATAGTCAAAATCAATTTCTCCTCCATGTAGAAATTACTTAAAATTGCAAAAAATAAGGAAAACTATCTGCCAATGTTTGATACACATCTTTGTTGGAGAAATCACTTTTAGTACAGATGCTAGGAAAATTTGTTGGTATCTGGAATTTGAGCATTTGATTCTTTTCAACTGATGATGGAAGCACAACTGAAATTTCATGATTGTGTATTCCCTGATACTCTTTATTCATCTAAAAAGGAACAGGGTTTTGGGCTGAGTTTGACTAGGTAATGTTACAAGTTTTTGGGTTGTTTTCACTGTATACCTCTATGTCAGTTTTTATTCTAAACAACTTATGCAGAATTTTTGGAGGCTCTTTTGCATCTTTTGTCCCCGTTGTCAAGACCATTATTTATTCTCTGATTTTTTTTTTTCAAAAAAAAAATATAGGAAACGAAAACTATAAAAAAAGGAAAATATTACATAGCAGATTATGTGAACCAGAGGCCCAAAACAAAAGAGGAAACATAAAAAATAAGTAAACAACACCAATCAAAGACACTCAATAGACAATAGATTTCCAATCATTTTGAATAAAGAAAAAAGAGGTTTGCTGTGATTTTTTTATTCTCTGATACTCTTTATTCATCACAAAACGGCAGTTTTTCTGTGTAGGAATGACAAATCTCCAGGTCGAGAAGGCTTTTCATTGCGTTTCTCTTAGGCTTGTTGGATTTAGCGAAGGATGATCTTCTTAAAGTCCTCCTGGAATCTCACAAGCATGGAGTGATGAATAAAAGTAATAATGCAACTTTTATTGTCTTATCCCGAAGAAAAAGGATTCCTTGAAGATTAAGGTACTCAGTCCCATTAGTTTAGTATCTAGTTTTTATAAGGTGATTAGTAAAGTCTTATCTCTTAGCTTGAAGGAGATGGAGGAGAGAATTTCTAATATCCAGTCAGTTTCTGTCAGTATAGAAAAATTCTTGATGCTGTCTTGGTGCTTAATTAGTTTGTAGAGGAATGTAGACTCAGAAAGAAGGTTTGTTTCTTAAATTGATTTTAATAATGCTCATGATATGTGGATTGAGATTTTTTAGATATGTTAAATCTAAAGGTTTCCGGGTCATCTGGAGAAAACGGATTACTCAAGAGAGGAAATTAGGGTGTGGAGGCTTGAATCATCAAAGGAGCTTTTCTTGTAAATCCCTTTTTCACTTGACTGATTGATGACACTTCCTGGATTAATTTACTACTTGCCGATTTTATTTGGAAGGCTAAAGACCCTTCAAAGATTCAGTTCTTGTCCTGGTTGATTTCTTTGAGAAAGGTTAACAGGCTTGATGTTATTGGATCCAAATAGCATGCGATATATTTTTCTCCAAACTGGTGTGCTATATGCAAAACCGAATCTGAAAGTCTGAATCAATTGTTCCTCTACAGTCCAGTAGCTTTAAAATTATGGTACAATTTTTTGGAGATGATAATATTAGCTACGTCATTCCAAAGAATTGTGTTCTGTTGTGATATCATTGTGTGTTTGGAGGAGGAGAGAAAGTTGTTGTTCTTTGGAGAGGTAGTTTTCTTGCTGTGTTTTGGGTTTTAGGGCCGGAGAGAAATTTAAGATTATTTTAAAAGATGTTGTAGAGGAACACTAAGTGATGCTATGGGATAAAGTTCATACTTTCGTTCATTGTGGCTTCAATTACAAAGCAATTTGAAGAGAGTTCTTTCTTCTTTATTCAAAGGGATTGGTTACCTGTGTGCTTGTAGTGAAGTAGTCGGACTTTTCTTTTTTTTTTTTTTTTTTTTTTTTTTTTTGGTTTTTTTNCTTTTTTTTTTTTTTTTTTTTTTTTTTTTTTTTTTGGTATTTGTCTTATTTTCAATGGACTTCTAGTTCATCCTTTGTCCTTTGTATTCAAAGTTAATAACTTTTTGGTGCCTTATTGAAAGGGTGGGGCGGTGGTGGGGAAAGAAACTTCTACCTGATATACTAGTGTTTTTTTACTTTTTCTCTCATTAATACAATCCTTTACTGTTTCCTATCAAAAAATTATTCCCTGATATCTTAGGTAACATTCTTTAGACTGATAAAGAGGAAAATGATTTACTACAACAGGTTTTCCAGTATCCAAGATTTTCCAGGGATTCCTGAAACTAAGAGGAAATGTGAAAGTCAATTTTGTAAATAGAATATATAACATGAGCCACAACTTGACGTGACTCATGATTTGAAATTACAACAAGTGGCTTATGCAAAACTGGACCCTTATGAGCAAATCATTTCTTTTTTCCTCTTATTAGATGGGAAAATTATCATTTGATCTATCAATGATGCTACACACCTAATATGAAATAATTAGAGTATGGGTGCCTTCAGAAACAATTATGCTACATACCTTCTGAAAATCAATTCCGGGATAAACAATGTGACAATTCGAGAGCTCTCTTATCTTCTCATCAATTGCCTATCACAATGACAATGAAGAAAAGGTGGATTAGAGTGAAAATTCACAAAGATGAATCGGAAAATGCAAAGTAATTTATTTATTTTAACGTGTTTTAACTTAAATTTTGAATTCTAGAACTTCTATCTGAAATTTGAAGATGGGATGAGATTAAGGAAAGGGAATGCAATATCTATCTAAGGCTGCTCTGCTTATCTAGAAAATCGCTTTAGAATAAAAAGGCTATGGATCTCATATAGGAACACTACCGTATGGATTGATTAGCTTCTATTACAAATTATTGTTTACACACAAATCAAAATGTTTCTAATTCACAATCTAAAAAGCATTTTAGCCAAGCTTACTTTCAGCTTACCTGCCTCTGACGGCGAATCATTGTTGATAAATCAGTGTATGGAAGCTTTGGATCAATTTTACATTCCATTAGGATTCCTCCATCATAATCTTTAATATACCTGAAACACCAATCAAATTCTCAAATAAAGTCCAAGAGCACAAAGAACAAGAACAAATTAAATGATACAATAAAGCTCAGAAAAGGTCCTTATAGGATGAAATAGCAGAAAATTTGGAGACACTTATGGTAGCCCTACGCAGGGCTATTTATAATGCTCTGGTGAAGTACCATCAGTTCAAAGCCCTGAACTTCCAGATTTTTATCTTAGTAATAGTACAAAAATGTATCAAGTGATAAAGTTCAATAAGATAGGACAAAAGTGCACAAGTTTTACCTTCCAACATCATCCCCAAACAGATACAATTACAAGAAAAAGTAGGAAAAAAAGGAAAATTTTTTTGACAACAGCACCATGGAACTCATTAAAGAACTAGTAAACAAGCCAAAATAACCTAGATTTAAACACAATTTCAGTAATTATTACTAGAGTTGGATATTAACCATACCCTTGCCATCTGTCTTTCTCCAAGTAAATCTCTTTGGTAAAACCCTATAAAAGTAATAGATCTGATGAGTTATTTAAGCACAGGGTAATACATTTAGAAAAAAGGGAACAAAATATTCTCGCAAATTAATGCCGAAACAACATAGCCAAAGATTAATCAAGAATTTATGGAGCCAAGCCACTGTATCTGATGATAACAGTAAGGACAATAGCATGGTGATGCCCAAAAGTTAAAAAAAAAAAAAAAAAAAAAAAGTAGNTGCCCAAAATTTAAAAAAAAAAAAAAAAAAAAAAAGTAGATAAAGATAGATAGAGTTGAATCTGCTAGTAATAAAACTGACCAGTATGCCTCAGTACTTGCATCTGAAAATTTAATTTCACTTTTTTTTCCAAAACATTATGCACAATGCTAACTTGCATTATCATATTACGAAGTTATCAGCCACCCGTTTTAAATTTCCCCAGAAAAGAAAATTTGCAAAAAGATTACGATATCATTATTTCACAAGAATTTTAAACTATATATAAATAGAAACAATTACACTACTGCTGATCTACACTGCTGCAAGCAGTTAAAATCCTTAAGCAGGAAAACTACATCAAAAGTAATCAGACCTGTTTAATAAAATATCCAACAGCATTATTGTCAGCATATGTCAGAAAATGCGTTAGTCCATCAACATCACGTGCATGCTGTTTTAAGTGGTTCATCAGTCTGGTGCCATAACCTTTTACTTGTTCATCGGCTGTGATCGCACAAAAAGCTATCTCCCCAAACTTTTGGCTGTGATACACAGAACAAGGAGTGTCACTTAGAGAACGAAAAGAGATATGATATGAATGAGACTGTGACCTCAATTAAAAAATTAAATACCAATTACTGCAAACTTCTTCCTAAACAATGTATTAAGGAGTAGCACAAAGCCAAAGATAATAATGGGATCAGAAAGGTGATAGGTAATTTTCATGATCCAATTATTTAAATTTGATTAAAAAGTAGAAATGGCCTCAATAGGACAATTGAAATAAATTCACAAGCTCAAGCTGCTGCTTGTTATACAAGGACAATGATTGACTCTTCCAATACATACATAGTTCTAAAGCATACACAAGCCTGACATAGCTATTTTTACTTTAGCTTCAGGTGGTTTTTAGGAAGACAAAAAAAAATTATACATTAGATTCGAGCTAAGCTAAAAAACATAAACAGTAGATATTTTATTCAATGTTGGTTTAAGCACAAGAACAAAAAGGATATGATAAGCATCAAACCTGGCATATGGTCGGTATGTGATGCCACCAACAACCTGATTACGTCTGATTACCATAACTGATTTGTGGCTTCTGCAAACACAATATGGAAAGCACATATACTTAGGGAGTATATAAAATAAGGAAAAATAAAAAGGCAGCAACAGTGTTAGATTAGCAGAGAGACCTTAGTCATTTAACTGAAAACTGCATCAACATCAAGGTGGCAGTTCCAGTTTGGAATATTGCCAATATTTTGAACTTTCAGCAAATGTCAAGAATAAAAAAATGTGAATCGAGATCAGATATCAATTGTTAAAATAGCCATACATAGATGTTAAAGCCAACAGATAAAGATCCTCTTTCATGAGTTGTACAAATAAACTTTAATCAATCTGACGCTAACATTATTGGACGTACTGAATGTGAGACTAAGTTAACAGACAGTGTTTAAGAAAAAAGACTGCAAAGCATGTTACTCCAAGCTGAGATGACTACATCAAAGGTGCTAAACCTCTCACTACCATCAAAAAGTCAATGATAAGTTGAAGTGGAAATGGTGTTCTGTAGGTGCTGTTGTGTTTTGACTGGTGCATAAGCGTGTACGATTGTGGAGATGTTGTTAGATTTTGAACTCTAAATTTAACTATTCCAATCCAATCAACAAATCATAAATTCTTAAATTTTGAATCAACTTCTACAATTTTCACACAGTCTGATAGGGTAGAAAGGATATATTTCCATCTTTGAACCCTGTGCTTTCTCTAAATCCTTCCCTCCCCCTTTGCCTACACAAAACTAGTAGAGATATCAAAAGTTTTAAATAAAAGATTAAAGAAAGCCTAGGAACTTTTTTCATGTACTTTGAAAGTTTTGATGATATTACCTATCCATCACAAGACGGACAATGTACTCCTTAGGCATGTTAGGTAGTTGCCTGGCAAAGATATTCTTCAATCCTATCAACCTTAGAAAAAAGAAGCAAATACAGATTATAAACTCAATAGTATCGTACAATCATTTTCAAAGACTAAAAAGAAATTGCGAAATATATGCCACTCTTTCCCCATTTGTTATAACCTAATGTAAAACCTAGATCCATTAATCACTTATATAAATATAAAATGCACAATGCAGAATTTAGAAGACTGCACATGAAAAGGAAGACAAAAGCATGAATGTTTAAGAAAAGAGAGACAGATACCAGACCATATGTTCATCAATACCATCGTTCGAAAGGCACACAAACTTAAGCCTTCCCGCTTCTTCCTGAAAAACCCGAAAACACAATTAAATGTTTGATATCCAAGTCCCAGTACAATTATAAGATAACAATCTTTTACAAATAAATAAGGTAAACCGCTTACTTACATGCTCCTGACCACGTAACACCAAGTAATGTAATCAGATATTAACACTTAACACTGTAAAAAAGTTCCATTTTCTAATTTAAATTTTTAGCTCTTAACTTCGATTAAGAAACAGGAAAAAAAAGGGAAAAAGTTTACCTCTCGCTTTAGGCTCTCTTCTCGAGCACTATAAGCCCCACTAGCTTGTATATTCTCTGTAAATATCTTCACTGAATCTTCTTTAACAACAATTCCCGTCAACGAACTGCCTGCCACAGCAGTGGACCCCACAACACCACTCCCCGTGGGACCAGCTTCCTTCCCGCCATCTGGATTCTCAAGCTTAACCGTCGCATTCTCCGTCTTCAGCTTTGTGTTTCGCGCTGAGACGACCGAGTTATTATTGTCAAGGCGAGCGGAGGTGAAGGTTCTCATGGAGGAGTCGTTGTCGTTGTCGAACTCGTCTTCATCGTCGTCAACCACAGCGTCCTCGGAGTCATCAGCATCGGAGTCGGCGCCGCGGGCGGAGATACTCTCGAGGTCGTCGTTGGAGGTCAAGGCGCCGTCGCGGGTGTCGGCGGAGATAGAGGGGGGGAATGCAGGAGGAGCGTGGTCGTCGGAGGCGGCTGCAGCGGCTGTTGCAGCCAGCTTGCGCTTGTGAATGGAAGAGGTAGCGGATGCGGAGGCGGAGTGGGAGGGGGAAGGGGTTTGGGAGCTGCGAGAGCGGTTGGGTGCAGTTAGGTGGGAGGAGTGTGTGTCCATGTGAGTCAGATTGAGTTAACTTGATCCACTTTAAGAATTGTGCTAGTTAGGGTTTATTGTAGGAGGGATTTGTAAACTAGGGTTTTGCAGATGATTTGGGGCTTAATTTCGTATACACAGTGGAGTAGTGGTAGACTCCACTCGGTAGTCAGTACAGAACGAGAGAGAGTGTAGAAACGAGACGACAGGACACGACAAGAGGGAGGAAGGAGTCGAGTGGACCATATGATCTTCTTTGTTTCGTCCGAACGACATCGTTTGCATAAAATTCATACAATTATGATAACAAAACAGAATTAATTAACTGCCCAGTAACTTGAAGTACTGCAACTATCTTATATAGTGTTTTGTCTTGTCATGTCTTAAAGAAGAAAACAAAACAGCTTTGTTTGTTTCTACCCTTTTACTATTATTGTTCTATTATTAATTGTTTCGGGCTCTCCTTTCCTTCTCAGCCAAGATGATTGCGTTTCTATTGCGTAGAGAGAATGGAAAACTGAGGCATTATGAAATAATCATAGTAAAAGATTATATTGAATTATAATAAACATGAAAATACAAATCCTGTAGACTCTACAATTGCAGAAACAACAAGAGCCGTCGGGGGCCAATCATTAACTGATTTTTTACCCCTTCACAATTCCAGATTGATTCATGTATTAGACTATTTAGAAGCAGAAATAAAAACATTGAAAAAAAAAAAAATTTAATGGCGGGCTTCATACATAAAAAGAGCAAAGCTCGCCTAAGATCTCATGCCTTGCCCACAATTAGTATTACTCTAATCTGTTCTTGGCCGATTTGAGCCACCTTTATTATTGTTGTACAGAGGCAAATGCCCGCGTGAACCATGCTTTCTTTTCCCGTAACACCGCCAATAAAGTATGAATATTCCCACCATAAAACCAATCGGAATCGCCCATCTGTTCAAAAAATTTTAAAAATAAAATGATAAATACAGAGACAAAACGTTGTGCACTAATTAGAAAATAAAATTATCAATGTTTTATCATATACAAGATACATATTTCATATCCAAACTACTTTGAGGTCATAAAATGCCCCAAGCATGCATGTTTAGCTAAAACATTAATGGAAAATATGCTATACAACAACCTCTCCCACCTTTCTAAGGTTTTGACTGATACCAACCAAAAAAAAAAAAAAAAAATCTCTCTTTTATCTTTCTTTTTAAGAATATATGCCAACAAGAAATAACTAGTAGTTTTTATCGTGTTTTTAGTCAAACTTGTTACCAGGTGTAAAAGAGAAACTTTTTATACCTGTCCAAGTCAATAAGAGGACTATAAACAAGCGTTTCCCAAGTGCCTACAATGAGATGCCAAACTGGGTTGTAATAAAGAGACTCTGCCGACCAAAACATCCTCGTGTATGTCTCTAAGAAGATAAACAGTATCCATGCTCCCATTTCGATCAAAATAAACTTTATAATGAACCGACCCACCACCACCATGACAAGGGAGAAGGCCACCAACCAATTGAAAAGCCTGTGGTTGTACTCCTTGATAAATAGAGTTCGTGACTTTCCCAACATCTGCAGATTTTTAAGGTAATTGATGATTTAAAGTTCAGCATAATGAAAGAGTTGGCAAACACATCTTTGGAAACATGGTTGAAAAATAAAGAAAAAATGAGTAATATATACATATATACAACTTCAAAGATATAACAAAACAAATGAGTATCATATTCAGAGGGCCCATTCCAAAGAGCACTCAAGTATATCTCAAACTTCAAATTTTTATTCTCATTTTAAGGTGCAATTGCATTGTACTTGTGATGTCTATAGTTAAATTAATATTTTTATATGAGCATTATACTACACATATAAACTTTATATACAAACTATTGAGTTGACTTTTTTACTTTCTCAATCATTTTGTATCACATCAGTTTGTATATTAAACTTGCATATTTTTAATATTATCCTTTCAGTATAACTCCACACTAAAGGATTGGAAAGTGCCAATGGTTAAAAAGTGACTTTTAGTTCAATATGCTCTCTAAATGCCCCAAACACAAGAACTAAAATTAAATTAAAACCAAACCTTCATCATGCGTTGTTCATAGTTTGCTTTTGAAGGTCCAACACACTCCCGATCAAAACTTTGGTTGCATTGCAGGAAACCTGCGTTAAATTTGGCCATTGAAGGAAGTTTAAGAACTTGAAGCTGGTCCATTTTGTCTTCACATCTGGTATATAGTGCCTCACAAATCTTTGAAGATTGATATTCATTAGCCATAATGACATTCTTGTATACCTGAACAAAGTTTCCGGAAACCAGAAAAGTACATTAGATTATTGAAAAGTGCAAAATATAAGGTCCAAGAACATAAGCTCCAGTCAAAACCACGTGTTCACACCAGACCACAGATGTGAATGGTTTGTTATCTGATTACCAAGGTCAAAAGATTTCTCCAATGAAACTAACAGGATTGAAAACATCGAATTCCATAAACTTGCTAAAAAGGAACCTGTGAGCTAGATACACATGTAATTATTTTAAATACTTATTCATTCAAGTTTCACACCAATTATTAGTTTTGTAAACCTTTTATCCATTACACTAAACACAAAGTTATCACCTAAATCTAGATTGAGGACTCATCATTGTAAATTATTTTTCTCAAAACACTTAACAACTTTTATCATGCTTAACCAATACCTCTTGAATCTCCTCCTCCAGTTGCATGACTGATTTCTTTGCGTGGTGATGGCCAAAATGTTGTTCATCAAAAACTTTCATTGCTTCCATTCTAGACCTTTCATGGGCATCTTGCAGATTTTGTTCTGATAGAGGTAAACGTAATTTTGTCATCCTTTCATTATATAGCTTCTGACACCGGTCAATAATACCCTTATTGAAAACCTCCACAAGAGAGCCTGTCGATGGAATCTCCCCTTTATTCAAGGCTTCAAGTATCTGAAGGTTAAACAATGGAAATGCATATAGCTAAACAAATGTAGGATAATAAGGCAAACCAATGAAGCTAACCACTACTACTTTTATGATTCTACTTCTGTGCACTGTTTCTTGTGTCTAGACAAGAATACTCATCAATCATGATTTGTGCATTATCATAAATATCTAAAACCAAACAGGTGCACAGGGAACAAAAAGTTCTCCCTAAAAGGTGATACTTCATTATAATATGGTTTCATTGAAATAATATAAAAAATCTTAAAAAAAAAAAAGTATTGGTTTCTGTTAGGATCTGCAGGAATTCATTAAGAAACAATAGGCAAAAACAGGGAAAAACAGAACTCAAAAACCAGTGGAAGAATATTCTGGGTAATTTCCAGAAAACTGTATTGCGTTCTAGCTTCGAGGGCTAGTACCTCCCGTTAACAAAATAACCAACTTACTACAATGCATGCCTCCTTTCCACACTCTCCTTTMCTTTAAAGCTAATCCTAACTAACTTCCAGCTCACTAACTGCATTTCACTACATCTTTCCTATACTACCCTTATAACAAACTTAATTCCCCACTTTACCCACTCCTCTCTGCTTTCTGTAATACTTAAGTAAAGGTGGGGATTCATCAGTTTCTTGTGAGTTTAGTGCCAACTGATGTAATTATAAAGCAAACTCATTTTCAAATCCTCCAACTTAAATAATCATTGAGTTTCATGTGGCATGATGACCAAGTCAAGAAGATTAGCAATTCTCAACTATTGTTGGTTTGAAGTCACATGTCTCACAAACGAATAAAGATACCTGTTCCAGGAAAGCTACAAACTCCTTTCCATTTAGAAATTTTCCCTGCACAATTTTTGGACGAATAACACTAGAAACAATCTTTTTCAGCTGCTCCCTCTTTCCAACATAGGCTGGGTCAAGTTCATCTTCCTTCATGTCACAAAGCTTTGTTCGCATCAGATGAGGCTGCAAATTCAAATTCACATGGCTATAAGATAATCCAACCAATTGAAAGCTTTTTATATGCCAACAAAACCTGGATCTGCAGTAAACTAACGTAAGAACGATAGACATGCATTTCACAAACCCAAATCCCTGCATTAGTGCACAACTCTCTCACACCCAATTTTTAGGACAATTGGAATACTACTACATAGTTGAAAATCACAGGACCCTTTTGCAAACAACCATGTAGCACATAAAAATATTATGAATGCAACTTAGAAACACAAGGTCAGTTATGGAAACATTCTCATCTTTTTCCAGGTGCAAAAAATAAAGTGTAAAACAAGCCATATACCTATTGGCCCCACACCTATTTCATATCAACTAGATCAAATCACACATATCCGTTTTGAAGTACAAGAATAGCAATTGAAAGAGATGGCAAACGGGAATGACTTGGGAGATAGATTAGAGATGCAAACCAAATCCATACTTGTGGTAGGCTAAAGGCCGTGCTGTTATCACCCATTACAGCCAAGGAGTCCCGGATCTGGTTAATCTGATAAAAGTAACAAAAATGTGAGATTATTATCCTAGCATGATAAGATTTCACTGATAAAGACAACTGAAATCAGTTAAAAAGGTACCTGATCAATATTTTTGTCCCCTGCAATTACAAGAACTTTCCATAAGTTTTGTTATAAAGAAGGAAAATGTAAATAAAGCACACTCTTGTACACACGCATATGGGGGAAAAAGAAATTAACCATTATCATTTGGGATACGTTTAAGAGCTTCATCAACCATTTCTTGCACGGTTTTCCCTTCTGTGTAACACAAAAAGCTATTGCCAGTCAAATAACAAAATAAAGCACAAGCACAGTTATGAACCCCGTTGACCACCCCATGGGGGTGGTTAAGGAAGGGCTCCAATTGGCAGAAAAAGACCACAGCAAGAGATGCACCCAGATTAGAATAGTTCCTGAATCTTAAAATATTTAATGCTCTATTTACATCATTTTGCTGCAAAGCTAGGAAAAAAGTAAACAGATCAAAAGAAAAGTCTAGTGGCCATATGACAATGTTTTAGTGCTATCCTCTACAACTTATTACCACACCTACTATTTCAGCTATACTAGCTGCATGGTCGGACTGCCATTGAAACTAGAAGATAGAACTCTTAAACTCAACTCGACAAACTTGTTACCAGGAAGATAAACTTACGCAAAAAATCTCGCTGGATAAGCCACAAAAGCTTTGCTGGCTCAAAAGCAACATCTTGTCCCTACAAAAAATCCAACAATTCAAAAGCATATCAACAACTAAGCAATTTTCATAGTGCGAGAATATTTAAACCAATTCCACTCATGTTAGTAAATTACCTTCACTCTGCTCCCCATGAAATATTTGAAAACGAAACCATTAAACAAGTTAGTCTGGGAATAATTAGGCCTTTAAAAAAGTAATGTTTCTACATAACCAACTTATAGATTTAAGTAACATCTTGAATTCAAAACATGGCACAATGCAGACCTTCCATAGAACTCTTCAGCAAGTTCAACAGCAAAAGACAGCCGAGATATATCAGCTTCTCGTACCTAACAGAAAATCAGACAAAAACAATATATCACTAGAAAAATCAAGTAAGTTTAGAGAACTGCCAACTGTGGGCTCAAAGACAATTGGCCCAGTATCAAGTACATAACCAATTAACCATAACCCAAAATTAAGAATTTAACTGTTAGAAATTCAATGGCAGTTGTCCCATCACATGCAGAACAACATCTACAATTCCACCATACCATTACTTAAATTAGGAACCCAAATTTCATACTAACAGGTCCCCGAAATTCAGCACATGGTATCTAAATTTCCTGAGACAGATCATTTGACAATCAATACTAGTTTCCTGAATTCTGCCTCAACAATTTCTGTGCTTAAAGATCAAACCTATTTCTTTAATATGCCCAATATAATAATGTAGCTAAAACTGAGCATCAGGACACTAAATAATGATGCAAGCAGAGCGACTAACCGTCTCAGGCAGGTTATAAATAAGCACAGAGCTCATTACAGTTGCCAGAGCAAAAATCCTGCAACAGGGAAAGATGCACAAATATTTACAACTGCTTGTGGCAAGTTCAGGATTACACAAGGACTTGGAATTTACCTATCATCATATACATTGGACTTCCCAATACTTTCAAACCCCTCTGTGTCAAGGTAAAATACAGAAGTTTTCACGCCATCAATATCCACCTCCCGTGGGGTGCCCCAAACCCATACCCCTGTAAGAAATAAAGAAATATTGTAAATTTTGTATAAGCATAGAGTCACATAGTGATCTTGTGGTCAAATTACCTTTTGTTTTTGTGTCACGCATGTGTCCAACACCAAATCCTGTAGGAAAAAAGAACATTTAAATAAGTGATGATCAACTGTGAAGTAATTCAATCCATGTGCACGTTGTCAAAATAAGTCCCATGAAAAAACTAGAGTATATTCTAGTAAAAACACCTTCATAACAAGAAAGGGAAAGAAGCTGATTAAGCAGAAAAGATTTGCCGGAGCGGTATGGACCGATTACCTGGATATGCATTATACAACCATCAAGACGGAGTCAAAATGGGAGTTAAAAAAACAACAAAGAAAGTTGCTTCACAGCTTATTCTGATCATAAATACAAATTTGGCATGCAAATAAGGCAATAGGATTCGCCAATAGAAGCTATACTAGATGAGCATTTCTTGTAACATTTTACACTCAAAAGCATCATATAAATTGATAAAATACTGTCACATAATACTAGCATTCTCTAAAAATATTAATAACTATGAAAACTTGAGTAAATGTTAGTTTTACCAAAATTCACTTCCTTAGAAATTCCAAAACTCGGTCTACAGAAATTTCAGTCCCATATTTCCATAACAAACCATTGCTTAGGAAACAAAATTAAAGGACTGAATTGGGGTACGTCAAGAATCTAAAAAACCTTGCAAACTGCAGCTCATTGAACTATTTTTAAACAAACTTTTGGATGAAAAAACAAGTTTTAAAACTCTACTTTTGGGAATCCAATCCAAGTTAGATTTTCAACTAGATTCCAAAAATTAACCTGTAGATAATAAATTAAGGGTGCATAACAAACCAAAACATGAGAAAACCATGTTAATATGTGAGTAGTATCCAATAAACATACAAAAAAATTGAGTGTTCGTGTTTGTGTTTTTTTTCATTGTGCATAGCAGCAATAGCCTATAAAACCATCATCTTCGTATCAATCGACTACAATGTGTGAAGGCTTTAAATGAAGATTCGAAATATTACTTCTTATGATTGTCTATCATTTGGAATAAAAAAGGAGCAAATTCCAATATATTATTCAATTAAAATAAATTGCAACTACTAGATGCTCAAGAAGATGCATTTCTGGCTTACAGCAACAGCCGCAATTGGGGTTGTTATTCTTGCAATGGCTTCCAAGCCTTCCCTTGTAAGACGAAGTTTTGTATGACCTGGATCAGGTTCCACGATAGGAAACCTAAATACACAAAAGCAAAGACCATCCTTAGATGAAATAAAATGCAATTATCTGCTTATAAATAAATTATTTCAGTAGAAATGATTCTATTTTAATCCATTTCTCAGTAACAGGAGAGCCACAATAAACAGAATTTAGAGGATGTAATATGAATGATTAAAGGTTTGAGAAGAATGCACAACTTATTAAGTCTTTTTGTTCTTCTTTACTCACATAGTTGATTTGGATAAAATACTGGTTTCTCCACTTCATCACAAAATTATAAAGCTAGATAGACACTAAACAGAGCCTATGGGTTTTTTGGATCATTTAAGTTTCATCCAAGCATTTAACAGGATAATGAATTACAATCACTCCCAAGCCCACCAAAACCAAGAAGCAAGAAACCTATAGTTGTACTATTACTGTCCAAGATAACAGAGCAACCAAAGTAAAATCAAACCAAGTCTATATGGGTTATCCATCTTATTAAGTATTCAGTTTTAACATTACTAACACCTCTTTTTTGCATCCTTTGGTGAACTATATGTAATCAGGCACTTCAAGAATTCCGTTTTAGCATCACCATTCATAATTATTACATCAGAGGCCACACTTAAAAAAGATATCTCGAATCAAAATAGGAAAAAATAATAATAATAAAGAATATCCCTTAAATTTCATCCAAGAAGGCCCTTTTTTTATTTCCTTCTCGCATAAGACAAGTATTTCCTATCCAAAAATACACCATAAATAGTTGGTGTATTCCCCAAAAAAGGGGAAACAAATGCATTCAAGCTGATTGCATAGTTTACCAGCTTCTATTAACTTCGATGCTTACAAGAACCAAAACATCAATATGATAAAAATATTTGTACACAACTGGATGTTCTTCCTAGCAGCAGCTAAGAAGCACCTTCAGCATTAAGCAAAAGTTGGTTCGTAATCTCAATCTCAACTAGTAATAACTGCTCAATCTACCCTATGGCTATGAAAATCTCAGCAACTTTGACTACACAAATTAACTACATTTTATGCTTGGGACTTCCAAAATTAAGTAATTGCTAGGAAACCAAGATTTTTAACAGCTAACCGTAATGCAAAAAAATCAACGCTTTTTGTCTAGCCTTAACCTAGCCTTCTAATCCATACAATAGCCAATAAGGGTATCCTACATTAGGAATTTGCTTAGCTACTTTGTGAGAACCCTAACAATCATTATTCGAAGTCCATACATTACAGTGAAGCCAGAGTAATCAGCAGTTGCTATTTTAATTAATGGTTAGATAATGCTGATACCTAATAACACCTTTTCGACACTTATTAAACCTACAGCATAACTGAATCTATGAAGCATAATCATTTCATTCATCATAAATTCTCATAACAATATTCAAATATGACGAAAACAAAAATTAACAATTCAATAACACTAGTAACAAAATTCAGGCAAATGCAACTAACTTTAGGCAATAAAAAGACAATGTACTAGCTAGATCACTAATATATATCAGCTCCGGACCAAAATATATCACTTCGTATAACAAAAGTATTAAAAAATCAACTCGGAACTTCTCCCACACTAAATCAATGTAAATTAGCTTCAAGTTGCCGTAACAAATCTCAGAAACCCTAAATGATTATATAAGAAACAGAAATCAAACTTACGCTTGGTGAAAATCCTCAATTGAGAGTGACCCAGATGCGAAAAAACAGAGAAGAACTGAGAAAACCACCCCCCAAAACGAACAAGCCATAGGTGAAAAACGATGCAGAGCAAAATTTTTATCTCCTAAATGTGGTGAAGACAGGAGCTTGCAGAGGTAAGTGTAGGAAGAAAGCAATCATGAGAAGAGAAACGAACTGGGATTTGAAGAGAAGGATGAAAGCAAAGAATGGGATCTCGAGAGATAATGAAGATTGGTGTACGTCAAGAATCATGCAACCACAAAAGACAGCTTTTGCATCAACATAAGCAATGACGAGCCAACAGTTTCCCCTTTTTTTTACAGGCGAAAAGCAGAGGATTTTAACCCCAAACGAGGGAGTTAAAGTTATCGAGGGAGAAAGGGAATGAAGAGGTCGTGGTGAATTTACTGTTAGGTCCAGCGCTAGGGGCCAAAAAAGGAGGTGAAGAGAGAAGGGGTATTATTGGAAGTCAAAGTAATATTAACGTAAGTCTTGAGGCAAAGAACATTACAACAAGTACGTGTTCTGTTCTTACTGGTAGATTTGCGGTGTCTTAATGAGCAAAATGGTGTTTGAACAGAAAGTGTGCAGTATGCTTCGGTCCAAATCTTGACTTTACATTAATTTTAATTTTTTTATTTGAAAATAACTAATTATAGGTGTGGGCTTGAAACATTCAATTTGGTTCATCACAAAGGTTTAGTGTATGTCTGGGGATAGACCCAATTTAGGCATTAACGGGCTCGAACTTGGACAGTGATCTGTTTCGATGGTGCTGCGACTCCCGCCCCGTGGCAGTGGTTTACTATCCAGTAAATACCCAATACAGTGCGCCCTGACCCCAGTAATTTGGAAATTTCGCCCTTCAGTCAATCAATCAACCTTATTCGTAATTCTTTTTTTATGAAGCAATGAAGTAAGGTATTCACAGCTTAGTTTGTCATATTCAGATATTCACAATAAAATAGAAAAGAAGATATTTTAATTTCATTTCATTTAAGATACTGAAAAGAGAAAAGGAATAGCAATATGTATTTGTTGCTGAATTTTGGTAAGTCAAGTATATTGCAGCAGCATCCAGAATTCCTCAGAAAAGTTCACTCCAATTGGATTTCTTTTAAAAACCAGTCAAGCAATTGTCTTCTGATTACATGGAGGTGCATTGAGTATTGAAAAATTGACAAAGCACACTCAAGAAAGAAAACTGTAAAACATTTAGAGTTTAAGCTGAGAGAAATGGTCTGTTGGAGAGGTACAAATGGGCTAAATGAGTATGTCTGAACCCTTCAATTTCACAAGTATATATCTGTGAAAGAACTGCTCCCTGGACAAGACTCTAACTTGCCTAATGTAACTGTCAAAACTCACAACCCCTTGTTCAAGTGCCTTGTCCAATGCATAGATCACATCTTCCACGGCCCCGTCTGCAGCCAAACGATCAAGCACAACCTTTGACCCCTCACCAACTGCTTCAAATGCATTTTCGATTTCATTCCCTGCTATAACTTCAACTGATTTTGGATCATTAACATTTATCCAATTCCTTAGCATGTCAGTTTTCTCTGCCAACTCCATCACTCTCTCTTTTAACTTCTTCCTTTCCTGCTCTAGCCCAGTAACTATATTCTTAACCTCATCCGCTCTGTTTTTCATTTCTTTTTGCAACACTGATAGCTCCTTGATTTCTACCGCTGTCTTGTCCCGCAAGGCCACGATGTCATAATAAAGCATCCCGGAAAGCCGGTCCAGAGCCTCCCTTTTGGAGACGAGAGAAGGGTGAGTGAAACTAGAGTCAGGTGACGATGAATGAGAGAAAGGATGGTCATGGGAGAAGATTTTGACCAGGTTGTGCACGAGGTCAGATAGATTGCATCCAGGATGTGACCAGGTTTGAAGATAAGGTGACCTGGTTGCTCCACTTGGATCAACAAATGGATGGTTCTGATGAATTGGGTTCGTTAACGAGATGAACACCATAGGTGGCATGCAAGGATAGTTTTCATGGAGCCAAAGGATGAGCTGTAAAGGAGGTGTGGAATGGGAGACATGGAGATGTCCACTTGCTTTCAGAAGGTTCACGGTGGTGCCATCGTTGTGAGTAAATGTATCATTTGAAACGATGAAGTGAGGGTAATCTTGAAGCAAACGAAGGAGGTGTTTCCGAATGATCCACTTTTGATTGGAATCTGTGTAGGATAGTGCAAATAGAGTTGAGCAGGCGAGCGCACTCTCAATGAATTGGATTGAAGATGATGGTGCCATTGATGCAGAGAGAATTAATACAGCTTATTGCAGTACAAGACGAGTTCAAATACAAAAAGACTTTTCAAGATTTAAGTCAATCTGTGAAAAGATTTTAACAGATGTTTAATTGTTTGGAAGTTTTCTATTGGCCTTGCCATTTTTAAATGCTAATACGACCTTTTATCAACAATGTATCTGGCTAAGTTTCCCCTGATTTCTTTTTCCATTTTTAAATGCTAATACGACCTTTTCAATTATCAACAATGTATCTGGCTAAGTTTCCCCTGATTTCCTTCAATCCAGGAACCAATAAACTAAGAGATAAAATATCAGTTGACGTTGAAAATCCAAAGTTTCCCTTTAAAGTTCGCCGACTGGCGAATCAAAGTTCAGTAAACAAGATAAAAAGTTTTGGCAATTACGCTTTGGAAAATGGTGACACCTGAGAATTTCCCGTCGGCCATTTGCTTACCACAATTTTTTTTAGATGTGTATTTAATCATCCATATATAAGAAATGTAACTTGGATTCAACAACTTAGATTTTGAGAGCGTGAGCATAAACAAATTCTAGCCCTTGTTGTGGGTGTGAGATTAAGCCAAATTGCGTCAATGCTTATGGTTGAGATATGTATTAAAGTATTGAGGAAATCATGACAGATTATCTACTTGGTTGAGTGAGGATCTAGGATAAGCTAAATATAATTATGCAAGTCCATGATATGGTCATTTTCTCCGCTTGCAAGTTGCACAATATAGTTTTGTTTTCAACAGTAATCTTTCAAAAATTAGGTGTAATATCACAACAGAGAAATTTCAAAGTCTGTCTCCTTTACCCAAATTCCAAAGCCCGGTCGGTCAACGCAAGAAAAGGTCGGTGGTTGTATTGACCTTGGAAGCACATGACGTCGGCTACTGACATATTTTGCCACGCGTTCGATATCTCTCATCATCAACCATGGATTTCAAACATTTCTAGCCCTTCCTCCAGGCCCAAAACAGAAAGAATTGTTGAGGAGTGATGCTATTTAAGTCCCACAATTTTATAACTAAGCCCATTACTTTTTATACTGAGGATATAATTATGATATTAAAAAATAACTAAAAATACAAATATTTTTTTATGGAATTAAATTTAGATGAAATAAGTAATTTATATTAAAAGAAAAAAAAAACTCCACCTATTCATTAGTTATAAAAAAAAGTGGGCTCAAACAATAACTCTCATGGTTGAGTCCCCTCTTTTCCAGGCCCAAAACTTCTTTCTGGAAAAGCCCAGAAGTTCTTTCAATAGTTAATGACTAGCTCATGAAACACAAATATAAGGTGACAATCATTTGTTTTTTTTGATGAATTGACTATACTCCACCTAATCCCCGGAGAAAATTTAGAAAACTAGAGATGTCACCGTAAGGGAAGAGAAAAACTTACCAAGTTTTTTAATAGTATTTGTTATTTCTTTCCATGTGTCGTCTACAATCTTTAAGTTTTTTTTTGTTAAAACCATAGATATTTGACAGAATTGCTGAAAACTGACAATAAACCAACAAACGCTTAGCAGGTTTTATTAGCAATCTCTTTCGAGAGTGCATAAAGTTGAGAGAGCGGAGTCTCTCAAGGACATGGCTTTACCAACACACATTCTTTTATTCTTCTAGCAAAAAGAGTGGAAAAAATTGGTTAAAACGAAGAAAAGGAAAGGTGGATAAAGAATGGGTAACAAATGGTAGGTTGCTTGTAGGTGTCAGATCAAGGATTTGGTCCTCTAAAAATGATTCAAGCCAACTTTTGTCCAACAAAGCAAAATTACCCCTTGTTCTTCCTCTCTCTGTTGGTAAGGCATCTTTCTCGTCAACTTTGGCGTGTTATGTAGGGCTACCCCTCCCCCATACTTTTTTTAGGCTCAAACTTTGTGGTGAGGGACCAATTTCTTTACCTAACTCTTTACCCTTCTTGGTTCCCTTTGTCAGACAATTCAAAAAAAAAAAAAAAAAATCCCTAGTAGATGCATAAATAGTTTCTACACTCCAAAGTTTTTATACACTAAAGGAATGGATGCTGCTTTCTGCATAACAAGGAAGACTACTGATGGTATCGGGTCTGTGACGAAACTTTGCAATTGGGCCGTAGCCTAGGCCGCTGCAAGTTTGTTGCTAGGCCCAGAAAATGGTAGCAAAAATGGGTTTGCTCTGAACCATGTCTGGGTTGTGAGGATGGTCCCGGATGCATGCGCAGCTGGAGAGTGATGATGATATTAATGTAAACGTAGCAAAAGGCAAGAATATTACGGCATAGATAAGATTTGGTACGTTTAAAAAGCGAGGGAAAGTGAGTAAAAACAGTGAAGGTAGTGGTCCAGAGAAAAGGCAGAGGCATTCATAGCACAAGAAGTGATGTGTTAGGATCATCAAACAAGAAATGGGATTCTCGTGTCCTTTGCACCGACAGAAATCCTCAATAAAAATCGTCTGTTACAGAACAGAAATAGCTTCGAAACTCACAACTACTCACGAGCACCAAGGGTGAAGGAATCATCTTTCTTCTTAGTACCCATTTTCAATCTCCTTGCTGTTGCAAAAGCAAAATGCCTGGTCCCCCCATTTGGTACTTCATTATGATTTTTGCAGACTCAATTTCGATTGGACACATACGTACTATGTACACATGATGTTTACACTATTTTTAAGTACGATTGGGCCAGTTAATTCAAATCAAGCAAACTCCTATTTACAAATTAGACTTGAAAAATGGCATGGACGGCATCATAGAGCAGTATTACTCTGTTTTTTAAACAATGGTAGCTTTAAAAGTAGAAGGGATAACAAAATGATGACTTCGCAATCAACACAAGAACTTTTCTTTTAAAAGGAATTTATATCGAGCAGTCCACTGAAAATAAAGCTGACATCTTTAGAAAATATTTTATGCATTTCACCACATGTTCTAACAAGCCACAGTAGAATCCTAATTAATGATTTTTGTTGCTGTTGTTTTCCTTAATAGTTTAAGCAACATGTGATGAAACAGAGAAGCAATATTTTAGATAGATACACTAATTTTTAAGTTTAAGCTCACACATTTTGATGACTTGAACACAGTAGACAATTCTCTCTGTCTGCAAAAGGTTACCAGGAGCTGTGAATTCAACTTAAATACTGCAAAAGTTTACAAAATGGAAGCAGGTGAGTGATGTTTCAATCGGGGTTTCGTAATTTTGATGTTTAATATGAATTCGCTTCAACTACCACGACCAATCAAGGATCATAATGATTGATATCAACTATAATATGCATATCTAGCTATTAAAAAAAAAAAATCATCAAAACAAACACATATATTATACAGTGAGGAAATTGAAAAATGTGGAAAAGGGTTTGAAATCAGAGAAACCAAATAAAGAAATAAATAATGTATATGATTTAGTAAACTTGTAGGTATATCCAATTTGATTAGTGTTTAAGAAGCAACAACTAACTATTCCGCGGACAAGCAAAGATAAAGGTTGAAGAAGGTAGGTGGTAGGTTGCTTTCAGAAAGCAATACATTAATGTCAAGGTTTGGGTAAAAAATTAAAAGCTTTCTTATAATTTAATCAGAAACAAGACCCCACCAAAACCTTTTTAATACGGGGCATTTGACCCTAGCTGCAGAGAAATAGATAACAAGAGCTTTCAGGTTTAAAATATTAGTACGACGTCACTCAAGTTTACAAACGCAATCACTGTAATGTTATAAAAGAAAATTTAACTGTTGTAATAAAATAAATTAAGTACAGAGATCTCTTTATGCAATTTCCCAGATTGTGGACCCACTCAGCAAGAGCTACATAACGACAAAGTCTGGTGCATGATAGCAAAAGCTAAACAATGAAAGTAGTTGGTGCGCAGGATGCTCTTGTGAAGAGCAACGGCATTATCTATGTTATGTAAACCAATTTTTCAATTTCTAAAAAAGTTCAGTACAGAAGTGAGGCGATAGATAGCATCATTGTTTCGTTGGAAACAAGAAGTTCAACTTTCGGTGAGGAGCAGAAATGAATATTAAAATAATTTTGTTATAAAATTCGGGCGATAAAGACATATGCTAAGTTTGATCTTTAACAAAAGTCTTGTAAAAGCCAAGTTTGTCAGCCTGAAATTTAAGACTTTGGAGAGGGGAAGCTTCGAGTCGCGGCATTTTGCAGTTATAGGCTTCTAGCATAACTGACTTTGCCCATGTTGCAAGTTAAAGACCGTAATTTTGGCTACATGCCCCCAAATTTCGACCCAAAACCAAAACCAAAGGCACGCTAAAGACTATCCAATTATCATCTAATTTCAATTTTATTATTAAACGATACACCGCTATGTCTAAATGCAGACAGAACAAACAAAATATAGTCCACTTCTCCGTCAAGCGGCCGAAGTATGAGCCACTTCTTATCATCCTCGTCAGGGAAGGCTCTTTCATTTCATATTCAACACTAATAAAACGAATAACACCCATTTGAATCCAAGAGTTAAAAAGGCTATTCATTTGTTTTAAAACAAAAGATATATCTTCTATAATTCTGTTCGAACGAAACAAAGTGGAAGATGGAATAGAATTACAATCAATACTCATTTATGTTGTACAAACACGCCTGCTCAACCAGGGCTGAAGAACAATTGAGATTCGCAGACTCCAGAAATATCGCTTTTCCACATCTGGCACAGTCTTATTCCAATAAAAAACCAACCATTCTTGACCGATACTTAACATAAAAGACCAGGAATAATTCAGTTGAAACCATTGACAAAACAGGTTGATCAGAAAACCATGTGAGATGATGTAAAGAACATAAAGCCTCGTACCCGCCCCACGCAGCTCGAGAATGCACGAGTCTCTTCTCTCTTCACCCTCGAATTCGCTAAACCAAATATAAAACTAACAAATATTTTTACTTTTAAAACAGATTTAGACGAAGAGAATAATTTTTACCTTCTTTCTTTAATTCCACAGTTGCTTATAGCTCTCTCCTTGCAAAAGATGAAATTTAAGGGTGAAAACTAATGAATTCTGTCATCTTCAGATCAAGAATTGAGGTGAAAGAAGATGATCACGAGGGACAAAATTTGTAAAACTATTCTTTTAAGGAATTTATTTATATCAGTAAAATCATACCCTTACATAAAAACCAGAAGGGGATTTATATGATTATAGCATATACCATATTTGATTCTCAGATAGTCAATCCAAAAAAAAAAGAAAACAAAATTTCATGGCTAATTATCTTCAATGACTGAAGCCAAACCAGTCACAATCCTAGCTCCAATCTGCAAACTCTTGGGCTTAACTTCAGGTGGCTTCCAATCTTTCATCACCTCCACTTTCTTCTCTTCCTTAGAACTCTCAGACAGAATAAACAATGACTCTCCCAATTCAATATCATCCCCACGACTCATCTCAATCTCGGTGTTGGATACGTGCAGAGACTGGTTGTTCTCAGTCTTGGGATTTGACTCGTCTGGAGTATTAGCAGCTCGAGGGTGAGGAGACAGCCACTTGGCTTTGATATAATCGGCTTTTCTCCAAGGAGGAATATGCATGCCTTTCTTCTTAAGGCTCTGTTTGGCAGCCTCTGATACGATGGTTATGATCTTATGAAGACGATCGGCTTTGCCAACAAAGATGTAAGGCAGTGTTTGGAGGACCGATTTATACGCTTTTGTTGATCGAGCGATTTCGAATTCCGATCTGAAATCTATGTCGATAATCAATCGCTCGCCTTCGATTATCACGTCCACGTATTCGTAATTACCTGTTAACAAGAAAATATTACTATTTTTTTTTCCAAATTTTGGATAATTAAATTCCAATTTTCCTACATTTTCTGAGGAAACAAGCAGATATGTTATTATAAATAGAAGAGGAGACAGAAAGTACCGGCGGGATAAGAGGGCGATTTATCCCAGTGAGATTTACAGATAGAAGCGTCGTATCCGAGAGCCAGTAATCCATCAGTCACAATCTTCCTGCAAACATCGTCTTTACTTTTACAGATCTTGTTCTTCTCTACAATCTTCGACGTGTCTGCTAATAAATTCCTTTCGCTAACACTCGCGCAAGGCACCAAACTCTGTTTCATGCAGGGGGAAAAAAAACAAAATCAAAATCAATAATTTTTTCTGTTTCAGAAAACAACGAACGACTGATTTAATATCTGCTTCGCACCTTAAGAATTTCACATGCTTCGCCGGAGGAAGCGAGATTGGAGTCACCGAAATAAGAGTCCAATTCCTCTTCAGAGCTACCGTTACAGTTTCCATTGAAGCAGTTGCAGCGGTTTCGTCCACACCTGGCGGCACCGTATTGCTTGTCGTTGTTGTCCTCAATAAAGCTCTGAACCATCTTCGCCAAGCAGACCGAGCTCGGCTCGAACTCACCAGAGCCACCATTGAAGCCGTCCTTACTAAAATGCAGCGGCTCCTCGGTGACGCCGGTCTTTTCTGCCGTAGAATTTCTTAAAAACTGGAGCTCGAAGAGCCGCTTGAGTCGTGATTTCACCACCGGCTTTACTGGCTCGAAACAAGCCGGTTCCTCTGGTGTGTGAGAATCAATTGGCTGGATCTTCATGGGAAAAGGCATTGATCACCGATGAACCAGAAAAAAAAAAACTATCACCTATCTTCTAATATCTTCAAAAATTCTTCTCCATTTTAAAAGGCTAATTTTTTTTTTTAATTATTGAGTTAACAAACTTTAGTTAGTTTCCAAACCGAAATTACACAATTGAACAGAGTGTCTAAAGTCCTACACACTAATCTATCCTTGTTGATTCTTCTTCGCCTTTACTTTGAAAATACAAGCATGAAGAAATGTGATTATGGCTAAAAGAAAAGATTAGTTGAAATTTAATAAACCGGAAAAAAGTGAGGCTTCTACTCTCATCGAAACAATCAATCTCTCTCCTTTAATCAGATCACCGAACCGAATCCACACAGAAACCCAGGATTTCTTCAGAAACCAAAGCGTTTACCCAAATTCCAGAGTCATAAGCTAAAACAGGTACCTTTTATCTGCGATTATTATATACTATTTTGCCTCTGATTTGCGAGACAAAGCATCGAATAACTTCCAAACTCTGCTAAGTAAAGTCGCTTTTGCTTAGGGTTTCCAAATTCGGTTAAACTTGCCGAAATACGTGACAACACTAGAACGTGACGTTTTCGCTTTCGCAATCCAAACAACGATCGTTCTCTTGAGCTTCCATTTTTTCCGGAGAAGAGGTTTAATTTCCCGGCGAGATTTCGCCGGTGACGGGAATGAGAAAATTTACGACAATTAGGGAAGGGAGAGCCAGAGTGAGAGAGTGGAAAAGTGATAATTGAAATGAGAGCTTCGTTTGTGTGTGATTTTGGCTTTTGTGAGGAGACGGTAAGGAGAGCAGAGCAGATGGTGTGATCTTTATATGGGGGATGGTGATGAATGCTGACATGGACTGATTCGCCACATGTCCATCCGACGTGGTGCAGCATACAATCTGTTCTTCAGAGGGTACGTGCGGAGAGATGAAGCAAGTTTTCGTCGTGGTCTTTATCACACGATGCCACGTTATGGCATGATGACGATAAGGGTAATTTCTAATTTCTTAAAATACCCCTCTAAGTTAAATTCTCTTCCCCGTTTTACGGACGTTTTCAAAACCGCTTTACAGTCTTGGCATGGGCAGAATCGAGAAACCAAACTTTAGCGTTCATTTACAAGTCAAGAACTTTTTGACGAAATTACCCCCATTGCAAGAGAAGATAAGGACCAAATAGGTCACTAAGGTCATTTCCCTTGTTCAAACTCCCAAGTTAAATGGCCTTTGTGTTAAGAGTTTTAGTTTGGTTGGTCTGACGAAAATGCCCACATCGACTTTGCGGCCAAGTAATTAACAGGAGTCAACATCGTGTCTACATGGTTAAGGGACAAGTGACAGCTCGCTCAACTTCCAGGTCCAGGAATATCTCCGTGTCCCGTGTAAAATTTACTGAGGGTAATAAAACGATGGATAGTGCCGTAGTGGGGTCCTCATGCACTGACTGGTTAGTATTCTGTTGGCAAAGTACAAGTACAGGTGGAGATGGGGGACCTCTAGGCTATAACTATAATTCAATAGGGGTAGTTCGGGAAAATGGGGGGGTTTTCATTTTCTTCTTCGGCGAAACGGATAAATGGACGTCGTTTAGTAGGCACATGGCGTCACTTGGACACGGACGTTATGTCGTTGGGATGATGTGATCTCGGCACGTGTCTGAGGCTCAGCATCTGCGTGTAGGAGGCGTTAGATTACATTAGTGATTCAAAATTAAATTTGAACCACTTTTTGGTACTCTGCCTTTAGCAGTTGTAGACTTGTAGTCACTCTCACCTTAAGATTAACGTTCCCGAGAAGAAATGTAACAGATCAAAACAGTACCTTGTATAGTACCAGAATGGAATATAGCCGTCTCTAAATCTGAAGAGTTGTATAGGGGCAGGAAAGTGAAACAGCCCTGGCTTCAGTACTTTTAATGATGCTCGACCCCATCATTAAAATGTTCATATCCCCTTTAACATTGATTCAAATGTCTCATAGAACAACAACTTCTTAATGGCCATTACATGTTTTTGCTAATTGATTTCAAATCTTTGTTAGTATCCTCAAATAAATTGCATTTTATTCTTCCCTCCTTGCCTTTTGTTCCACTATCTCTAACTTTTCAGGAGCTAGTAGCTAGGGCTTCAAACAACCATCTTTTTAACGTACTCAAATTCAAACTATTTTTTAAGTCCTATCGAACATATCAAATCTATTTCTTATAAAATCCATAGTAATTGATTTTCATAAGAAATTGATAAAAAACACGTGGTTATCGTATCACGGGAGACGATATAAGAAAACCCTAAAAGGAGTGGTTTTAATTAAACATCAAAAGTATGATTTCTCAATTACATTTTAACTACAGCAATTTAAAAAGTGGGAGGTTTGTGTTAGTTTTTCAAATGTCAAGTAAAGTACTAAATTAAGGGTTGTTAAAGGTTGTGTATTGACCAAATTATATTTCATTTTCGTTGTTAATGTTTTTTTCCAAAGGCTTGTGGTTTTAGGTAACTTGTGAGTCACCCCACCTCAAATGAAGAACGCGTTTTCGGTTTGAAAGTGTGATCATCAAATCTATTCACATGATTGTAACCATTTTCCACCAAAAACATGTAACCATATTTAACACTCTTCAGTAAATAACATCAAAAGCCTATCAAAATTTACTCAACAATTAAATTTTAATTGAATTCTAACACTTATTATATAGCTCTCCTGTATTATAAGTTTCAATAAATTCTTCAAATATAACTATTTAAAAATAAAATCTCAAAATTTTTTATTTTTTTATGGTTTCCTTTTAAATATTGCCATTACCAGCTAATAATTGTATAAAATATGCATGAAGCAAGAGATTGAATGTCAGCACTCTCCTTTAATATATTTCTCAAAATTAAAATTCTCATTCATTTGGTTTATGCAACAGATTAATACAACTGACTAAAATCTTCTTTCAAATTCCGAAGCAAATTCTAAAATCACTTTTTCTTTGATTTGATGTTTATGAAATTTAGGTCCACAATATCAGTGCCCAAGCACTTTCCAGAAAAGTGCTTGGGACTAGATTTCCTATGCCTTCCCCTATGTAGTTACCTTTTTATAATTATTATCTTTATTTTCATTTATTTATTTATATTTCCAAACATTAACTTCTTTACAACTTTTGGAACATGGGCATCTCATATCTTTGGCTAAATGCTTTGTATTTGCATGATTTTCCCTTATGTGAACAAAGAAAAAGCAGCAAAACCTGGCCTCAACTCCATGATTAGAGTGAAGTTTACATGATTTTCCGAGAAGAAAATAATTCTTGAGCTGCTATGATCTTTCAAAACCATCTTCAATTGATACTTGAAAGCTCCATTTACCATTTGCTTGATTGAGATCATAAATTATTTCACATGATATTTGTCATGTCTAGTCGAGTTACAATCCATTACTTGTTTTGTGAACCACTTAGCAATTATGATTTCCGAAGGTGACAATGACCTTATAAAAGAAATTTAAGAGATTAACATTAATACGAAGGAGAAATAATTGATCATGTTTTGTCTTGTGACTATAGGGTTGGAGATGATTGAGGGGAAGATAGATGAAACTACTACTTTCAATAATTTAGGTAACTCAATAATTGAGACAGAATTTTACAAAATTGTACTCATGCAATTCAAAATGTTTATCTAAAGAGTCCCACATCTAATACAAATAGAAGCAAAATAAGAAACTTAAGTTAAGTGCATCCCACTTTGCCGATTTTCCACTCCACCAATTCTTGTAAAGTCATTTTGAGAATCAATTTTGAGGTTATATCTGTATTTGATAATGCATTTATTTTTATTTAAAAAAAAAACCCATTAACATTTTTTTAAAGAAAAAAAAGAGCAAATTTGATAAAATATTATAAAAATAAAGGAAAAAAATCACTGATAACCTAGTACAAAGAAGAGTTGAAAATAAATAAATAAAAACAAAATGTCATTTTCACATTTCAATCAGTGGCTTGCAATGTAGGCAAGTGGAGTTAAATAATTTTTATTGTTTTAAGTAAAAATCAAACTTTTAACATTAACCTTATCTTGCCGACCACTCTGGTGAGAATTGACTTGGTAATACCCAGCCCTTCTATTCTTCACAAACATCCTTTTCATGAAACGCCATCGTCTTCAGTGACCACTACTAAATACTTTTTTTTTTTCCTTAAAAAAAAAAATAATAACCTACATACTAAGGCCACGTTTGGCATGGAAGACTGGAATAGGACAAAATAAAATCCAATTATGCAGTGAAAATCAAACACAACCAAGAGGTGTTGGGGACAGGAAATACAGGCACCTGGATAAATATGGTAAGAGTTGGGCCTCAGACTCATATGTTGAGGGGGCTCCAACAACGAAGGAGATTGAGAACCACAAATCTATGAGAACTGGGCCCCATCGTGGTGGGCCTTATTGGCCCGGGGTGAATTTGACATACAGTTGAAGTAGACATATAAATAAGAATAGATAGGTGAGAAGTCAAGTGTGTGACATATAAGAGATTTTCAGCATCCCTAAATTTTGAGCTAATAACAGTTAAACCTAAAGGTTTCTGAAATAAATACTTTAACCTTTACATTTAAGAATAATTCTGCGTGTAAACCTATTTATACTGTTAATACCATATGATCTGCGTTGGTAAAACCTTATTGAATAGGTAATTACCATGTCATATTATTACTTCCCTTATTTAATATTTTTTTTTCACCTCTCATCCAATGATATTTTGTCAATATAACTCTACATTTAAATTAAAATTAACATTGATGTCTCTAAAACAATGATATGTTAAGGGCAAAGCGTTAGTTTTAGAAACTTATGGATCTAAGTGTTAGTTAGTTCGAATTCAAGGGTGTCTGAGGTTTTTTTGGCCTACTTTTTCCCTGGCCTAAATTCAATAATCATGATGATGCCCTCCACAGCCTCTGGGTGGTATCAAGTTAACTTGACATAGTTGAGCAAGGACAAGCTAAAGCTAGCATAGGAAGATTATTGATTATACCTTGGCTTAGGGTACACTGTCCATAATCATCATACACTATTCTAGGCTTTATATCATCTTTTACGTGGGCAATGGGAGCCAAAGCTAAAAGTATGAGTCCTATAATTTTAGATTTAAAGGCTTGTTATGGAATTGGTGCTAGAGATTGAGTCTGACCTCCTTTTGTGAGTCTAAAGTTAACCAAAAACTAAATAAATCCCATAATATACTTCTTTTGCCTTGCTAATACATCAAATGAATAATGGGATGTAAAATTTAACCTCATCTTTATGACCCAATTGCAGTTTTTTTTCTTTTTCTTTTAAGTAATTTAATCTGATAATATCAAAAACATTCTTCCAAATATACCTCAATTGAAGTAAAATACAATCACCTATCCCATCCCTATTATTCCATCATGTTCTTTTCTCTATCAGTCAGTGTTGTTTTTGAGTTTGAAGCCCCTGGTTTTAGATTTCTGTTGGCTTGCGTTGGGGGTTGGGTATGGGTATAGCTATGACTATGAGTGATAATGGATGTTCATATCTTTCAATCCAAGAATAATCTTTATCTCCATATACAGTAAAAAAGTGGCTCTCTTGCTTACATGTAACACCCCAACTACGAAAAATTCTTGACACTTTGAGAACCCACTCAATAACTTTACCTATACCAACCAACACAAACTTAATCATGGTTTTCAGGAACTGGTTAGGCCTAGAGCCATCGATGACTTTCTACCTTTTACCTACTTTCAAACGTCATACTATCTTGCTCCTGTAATGCGTGCCAAAAGCCTAAAAATGCAACATCAAATTCACAACAAATTCATAAACACATTTTCCATTGTATGTGACCCACAGTTGTCAGCAACAAAGAGAAAACCTTCTATATATCTTTTTTTTTCCCCTCCACGTAATTATGTTGGTGTAGCTTTGCTTTTATCTTTGTCTACTTTTTCTTGAACAAATCTGTTATCAGATATGTATGTAATGCACCTTGACCTTGCTTTCTCTTAAGTAGTTATATAATTTGATAGTGGAAATGTACCATATTATTTCTTGACGCGTTTGTTGTCATTGATAGCAACAAAGCAAGGAGGGTCCGGCTTAGATTTGGGTCCTCCTAATGTTAATTTGTTCTTTCAATGGATTTTATTCCTTTTCAAGTTAATTCACAGCTGCTATGAGTGCATGATAAAGCTAGTTGGTGGAGAACATGGGGATGTCTATGGTCATCTCACTGGTCCCATCCTATCCTACCTTAACCATAGGCATCCAGGCCCATCTCTTTTGAAATTCTTTCTGGTTGAAGTTCATTTATTTATTTGCACTAAATAATTACCATGCTAATGACCAAAACTCATTTTAATCCTGTTCGTGACAATTATATTTTTTTTCGGAGTAAATTATCTCAAGATAAAGAAGCCTACAGGCTAAAGGCTCTCTCGTACTTATACGACTCCTGAAGGTTCTAGTTTCTTTGCACTTACTGTTACTTCCTTGCTTGTACTGAGTAAACTTAAAGCTGGATGATGAAGCTTTAATATCTGATAATTTCCTGGACCACCACGAACATAAATTTTGGGAAGACAAGTTCCATCAAGTAGGATAAATAATCATAATGGTTTAGCCAAATGGTAAAACTCACCTAAGATTGAGGAGGTAAGCCCAACAGGGAAGTTTGAGTTCGATTTTCCTTACACCTAAAAAACTAGGATAAATAATTGAAGTTGAAGAAGCAACTCTGTCTTAAATTTATATTGATCCTTTCATATTCCAGGAGTCTAATCATCAATGCGATTATTTAACAAAGAAATAGCAGCTGTCCTCCATGAATTAATTTGATTTTGATGTAGTTGCAATTTTCATGGTGGTTGAGCTTGAGCCTTGTTTAATTATATTAGCGTTAATTGTTCAACATGTCTGTAATGGAGTACTTCGTAAACCAGGATCTACTCATCTGGTACTGGTAGGTGCAGTGCACTGTCCAAAAGGGTTGGCAAAGGCAAAGCACGCTACGTAATTGTGATTAGTTGTTGGAATCAAGAACAAGCTTAAGGTTAAACTTTATAAGCATTTGCTACCAACAATATCAGTTAAAATCTCCAATGCAACGCAGCTTCCGTTTGTTATAAGAATGAACTGCATAAATTAAGTAATAAAGAAATATCCATTACTACTAGTGCCAGCAAGGTATCAGTCTTCAAACTAATTTATTACAACATTTAAAAAATAATTGTTAGATTCAAGCAGCATGAAAACCCTGTTGCTATCTAAATATTCACTGAAAGTATTCCCCTTTCTATGACAACATAATCAAGTCTCCCACTCAAGCAAATATTTATTTTGTTACAGTCCGTATGCCAAGAATAAATCGAAGAAAATAAATGTTGAAGTTGAAAAAGAATATTTCCAGACAAAGGGTGTGATTCCTTTGCTCTGCCAATATGTACTAATGACTTCTATTTCTAACCTAAAATGAATGGTACATGCTCCTACGTAAACGTAAACCAATGAAGAAGATTATAACAATCGGCATACTCTGCTTCAGGGAACATTGATCACTTGAACTGATTGCAACTTATCTGAAACAACAATGATAAGGTCACCAGACTTTATCAACCCTCTCGCTTTAAGCAAGGAGAAAGTTTTGTTGAGATCGCTCTCCGTGTCATCAGAGAAATCAAGACAGAAAGGAACCACGCCCCACTGCAGGTTCAAGCACCTCCGTACAGATGATATTGGAGTAAATGCAAAGATTGGGCAGTCAGGTCGACCATTGGACAGAAGAGATGCTGTTTGTCCAGTTTTTGTGTAAACAAAAAGTGCATCTGCTTTCAATTTATTAGCTGAAAAGCATGGGAAAACATTCATGTAAGACAATTAATAGAATAACCAAAACATCATTAAATAAAAACTTCATCATATTATAAACAAAGTTCGAATATCGTTTAAAATAAAAGAACCAAAGAGACAGAATCTGAGAATACAACTCATTTTATCAAGAATCCTTTTAAAATATGTTTTAAACATGTGCTCCTAGGGCATATATTAAAAAACTATTTTTTATTAAGTAGGTACTTAACATTTACCACCTACAAAGCCAAAAGATAATTAAATAACATTAATTATTTTACATATTGTAAGTTTTAAACGTTATTTTGTTAAATAGTTTTTTAATGTTGTTCTAAAGACACATATTAAAGATAATTATATTATCAAACTGCAGTACCAGCTTTTTGACTAATTAGTAGAACTAAAATTGATATAGTTTCTGCTCAATCAACTAGTAAAAACTATCAGGTTTGACACCAGTATTCATTGAAGTTAACTTCATGGGTTGCTAATTTTCTTAGTTTTGATCGATTTACAGAAATATCAAAACTAACCTCTGCCAGTTGCCATACACTAAAAGCAATAAGTAGCTCAATACCGTCAATTAAATCAGAAAAAAAAATAATAAACAAATAAATCATTCAAATTAAACAGTAGTGGGAAAAGAGAAAACAGATACCATGCCAGGCTTATATAAAAACAATAAAATAAAAAACGATATAACCACAATACGTGTATAGGTGAAGAAAAGCTATCCAGTTCAAAAGTACATCAGTTAGTTTCTCTCATCAAATATAACTAATAATTCACATAAAATGATGCTTTAACATGATATTTTGGTTCTTGTTTGTAGGCTATCTGTTGTTCACCAATCTAAGAAATAATAAAGCAATTATGAAATTGGGCAAAAGATAGCTCTGAATTTTTACGTAGATCATTAATGATTTTTGGACCACTTGACGAAAGCATTATCAATCATTGAGATTAAATTTAGCATGTATAATTAATGTATCTTGTAAATGAAATTTGTTGATCTAATCCTACGCTATACCATTCAAATTATTTTGATTCAATGGTCTAAAATCGTAGTGATAATTTGTGTTAAAAAAAATATGATGCCATTAATCCTTCCTTTATAAAGTTATTATTTAATTAAACAGTTTAATAGCGAAGATAAATAGTGCTTACCCAAGTTTGCAGCCACATTACATATCTCTTTAGCAATACCAACAGAAACTGAGGATGATATAGTCAGAGGTTCCAGAGTAGCATGATCCTTCTCCTCCCTCCACCACCTCTCAATTCTCAAACTGACACTTCTCAGAACAGCTAATGCCTTTTCAGGGTACTGACCCATGGCTGATTCACCAGAAAGCATTAAAGCATCAGCCTGCTGTTTAACTGCTTCGGCAACATCAGCAACTTCAGCTCTTGTAGGTATAGGATATTCAATCATGGATTCAAGTAGCTGGGAAGCAACAATAACAGGCTTATTTAACTGCCTGCACAGCTGAATAATTCTTTTTTGAACTGATGGAACCTGTTCCAATGGTATCTGAGCACCCAGATCCCCTCTGGCCACCATAGCTCCGTCTGATGCCAAAATGATCTCCTCCAAATTTTGCAGAGAGTCAATACTCTCTATCTTTGCAATGACAGCAATGTTTCTGAATACAAAATACACAAGAATGATTACAAACATAAACCATGCAAAAATGCAAATATTAAAGTAGTTTACAAAAAAATGGTGAGATCGGATATTATCACGAAGCTGTCACTTTACCCACACACAAGACATTTCTCTCAACTTCTGATTGGCAAGTCGATTCTTACTTAGGAAATAGTAAAACTACTTTTGCAAAAAAATACCCTAAATCCCATCCCCAGTGACATATCTAGTGATATAGTTCTATCATATCATTCACCACATTATTCCATCATCCATGTAATAAATGTTACATCAGTTAATATCACTTGGTATATGATTTTTTTGGATAATTTTTTTTAATAGTAGTATTACTCTACAAGAAAAAGAGTCACCTGTATGTAGTTATAAAATGTACCCAATTACACATCTATCATGCCTATTTAGGGTATAATTTATACACAACTATCTATATTATAGGAACTTGACCGTAGCAACCTAGAAACAGTGATGGGAGAGCTAACGGCGCAATGAAAATTCCAAATCTATCCCAATAACAAGGCTAAAAATAGAACACAACAAAATTCTGAAGCGATTCAATCAACCACCGAGAACACAACAATTTAACGTGGGAAAAAATCTCTTACTTGAGAAGAGCAAAACTCCCTACAAGGCAACAAGCCCAAATCACTTTCACTACAATTAATAATGGGTGTAATAAATAAGTTCTCCCTAATTACAACTAGAGGCATACAACATTGTTTCTGGAACAATCCTCAAGAACAAAAAATATTGGAATCAACAAAGGAACAAAATGCAGAAAATCTCATCAGTCTGGATTTTCGGGTTTACTCAAATTTGACCAACCTAAAAACCTCTGTTTCAAATTTTCACTATTCAATTTGAAGAACTATGTGTCTCGAACATTATATCCGAAAATCAGCTCAATCCAATAATGCAATCTCTCCAAATAAAAATTTGATTAAGACTGTGCAGGGAGAAAATAATTTGCACGAGTTTCTACTTATCCCTCTGTTTTCTGTAGAAATGATTCTGCCCTCTGTTTTTTCAGCTCTTTACACACAAAAAATGACAATATATATCAGCCCCTTTTGGGCTCCGAAATAGGCCATAAAGAAAAAAAGTCTCAGCCCACAAAACTTAGGCCACTCCAAATGAGAGAAAATCCAACAAACTCCCCCAACCGACTAGTTGGAGGGCATAGCCAATCCGACAACTATGCGACAAAACTCAAACTTTCCTTTTGGCAACACCTTTGTCAACATATCCTAACCATTATCATCAGTGTGAATTTTCTCAAGTTCTAACAACTTGACATCCAAAACGTCACATATCCAATGATACGAACATCAATATGTTTCGACCTAGAATGAAAAGAAACAAGTTTTGCAAGATGAATGACACTTTGATTATCACAAAATAAAACATACCTTGCTTGTTTCAACCCAAGCTCCATTGTAAACTTTCGCAACCATAAGAAATCTTTTGTTGCCTCCACAACGGCTATAAACTCGGCCTCAGTGGTAGAAAGTGCAACACACTTTTGCAATTTAAATTGCCAAGTCACGACTCTCCCGACAAAAGTCACCATATGCCTTAAAGTAGATTTTCTACGATCCAAGCTTCCGGCCAAATCTGAATCTATATATTCAACCAACATAGGCTTCTCATATCCGAAAGTCAGTCTCAAATTTGACGTTCCATGAAGATATCTCTCATTACCCACTTCACAGCCTCCCAATGATGTATTCCCAGATTTGAGAGATAATGACTCACCATTAGAACGACATGTGCAATATCAAGCCTAGTACAAACCATGACGTACATTAAGCTATCAACCGCGGATGAGTATGGAACATCTCTCATACTCAACTTTTCAGCATCCATTGATGGACATTGTTCATGACTAAGCTTTAAATGGGAAGCAAGAGGAACACTTACCGTTTTAGTTTTGTCCATGCAAAATCGACGAAAAACCTTGTCAATGTACTTTTCTTGTGCTAAATACAACTTCTTAGCACTTTGATTACAAATGATTTGAATGCCAAGGATTTGTCATGCGGGTCCCAAATCCTTCATAGCAAAGGACTTGCTCAAAGTCTCTTTCAACTCATTAATTCTTAAAATGTTCTTCCCAACAATCAACATGTCATCAATATAGAGAAAAATAATAATAAAGTCAACATTACAAAAATTTTGCACAAAACACAATGATCGGTCTTGGTCATCTTGTACCCATGTTTAATCATCACCAAATTAAACTTCCTATACCATTATCGTGGAGTTTGTTTTAATCCATAAAGACTCTTTACCAATTTGCAAACATAACCCTCTTACTCTTTCTTTTTTGAAAACCCTCTGGTTGCTTCAAGTAAATCTCCTCTTGTAGATCCCCGTGAAGGAAAATTGTTTTCACACCCATTTGTTCAACCTTTAGATTAAGACTAGCGGCTAACTCGAGCACCACGTATATGGATTGCATCTTTACCACCAGAGCAAAAATTTCTCCAAAGTCAATTCCTCTTGTTTGAGTAAAGCATTTTACTACCAACCAAGGCTTATATCGAGGTTGTCAAGTATGCTCATCCTACTTCACACGATACACCCGTCGATTTTTAAACACTTTCTTGCCCTTTGGTAACTTCACTAGCTCAAAGGTATTATTCTCACGAAGGGATTGCATTTCATCCTCCATGGCATCCATCCATTCCTTTTTGTTTTCGACTTCCATCGCTTCTCTAAAACTTTCTGGTTCTCCCCCGTCAGTAAGAAACACATACTCATTTGGGTGGTACCGAATGGAAGGACGTCTTTAATGAGTAGACCATCTCGGCTCATTAGAAACCGTGGATTCTTCAATATTGTCATTCTCAAGCTCAGCATTATTTTCATCATTAGTTTCAACATTAGAATCAACATCAACAAAATCATTAGGATTTATACGAACTATCATTTTCACAAGTGTTGATGTAATACTTGGAAATCCCAGTTCGAACAATATACAAGTTTGCATGTCTTTTTCCTTTTGCAATGACCATGTACCCCTTTTTGAGCTTCCACTCATCATCGGAAAATAAATTGCAACAGCCTTCATAATTCAACTTTCCAATGAATAAAAGATTAAAAAGCGAAGATGCGGAATGTGTTTAACATTTTTACAAACTAGTGTAGTGCCATTAATAGTCTCAACACAAACATTTCTCATTCCAAAAACACTTGCTTGACCATCATTACCCATATGACAATACCAAAATCACCGGCCTAAAAAAAGATCTTGTCGTGATGTAGCATGAGTAGAAGCACCACTATCCATAACCTAATCCATCTCATCCCAAGATAAATTAACATTCTCAACAACACTGTCACAAACAATAAGGAAATCATTTACAGTGGCAACAATTTCATTATTGTTACCTTCCCTCTTATCGTTGTTGTCGTTGTTGTTCTTGTTCTTCTTCTTTTTCTCATTTTTAAACTTCGGCAAAACTTTCTGATATGGCCCTTTAACCCATAATGATGGCACTTGACATTGGCCCACCTATTCGAAGCCCCATGTGACGTACCACGATTACCCAAACCCCGACATTGACTCCTCCCTCTTGATTATGTAACCAACACCTCCAAAAATGAAGAGGAACCTTGTGACTTGCGTCTCCTCTCTTCATTTAACACTCTACTTTTGGCCAAATCCATCAAGATAATATCATTCGGAGCGAAGTTAGACAATAACATATTAAATGTCTCCCACGTGTTCGGCAAAGTACCAAGTAGTCATAACCCTTGTATCTCATCATCAAAGGTAATACTCATTGTGGCCAATTAGATAATGATTCCTTGAAAAGTATTCAAGTGGTCGGTCATTGGTGAACCATCTTGATACCTCAAGGACATTATTTGCTTGAATAGAACCATCTTGATTCCTTGCATACAATTCTTCAAGTTTGAACCAAAGGTACGAGCATGAGTCTCCGAACTTACATGATTCAAAACATTATCATCCACCTATTGATGAATGTAACCACAAACTTGTCTATGCAATAAAGTTCACTACTCATCACTTTTTCCTTCGGTTTCTTACCAGAAAACACCGGTAAATGAAAACCTTTGACATAAAGCAAATCCTCCATTTTACCTCTCCAAACATGATAGTTTGAACCATTCAAGTTCACCATTCTAGCTGTGTTAGTCTCCATAATTTACACTCAAACAAAACGAATAGCTTTGATACCACTTTGGGTTTCCTCCTATTTGGAGTGGCCCAAGTTTTATGGGCTGAGATTGTTTTTTTTGGTGGCCCATTTCAGAGCCCAAAAGAGGCTGATATATATTATCATTTTTCTATGTAAAGAACTAAGAAAAACAGAGGGATAGAGGGCATATTCATTTATGCAGACAACAGAGAGATAAGCAGAAACTCATGCAGACTGCTTTCTCCCTGCAGTTTTCATCAAATTTCAATCTGGAGAGATTGCAACATTGGATCGAGCTAATTTTCTGATATAATGCTCTTGACACATAATTCTTCAAATTGGAAGGTAGAAATTTGAAACAAAAGTCTCTAGATTAGTCAGATTTGAGTAAAACTAAAGATGCAGATTGATGAAATTTTTTGCATTTTATTCTTTTATTAATTCCAAGATTTTTTATTCTTGAAGATTATTGTAAAAACAATGTTGTATGCCTCTAGTTGTAATTAGGGAGAACTTATTATTATACCCATTATTAATTATATTACAAGTGATTTGAGCTTGTTGCCTTATGTGGTTTTTTGTTTTTCTCAATTGGGAGATTTTACCCCACGTTAAATTATTGTATTCTTCGTGGTTGATTGAATTGCTCCATAATTTTATTGTGTTAAATTGTGTTCTGTTTTTAGCCGTTATTAGCAGAGATTTGGAATTATTGTTGTGCAGTTAACTCTCCCATCAAAGTGGTATTAGAGCCCAAGTTTATCAACAAGTCTTAGCCGGGAGAAATGGGTAGATGATATTCTGACCCAGGCCCGATGTTGTGATGGGGAAGCTTAAAATCCGAGAGAAACATGTCGATGATATTCCGAACCCAGACCTGATATTGTGATTAGGAAGCCTAATTTCAAGAGAAACAGGTCGATGGTTACCCGACCCAGGCCCTATGTTGTGATAGGCCCCAATGTGTGATAGGGGGAGATTGTTGAGGTATATCCCACATTGGTTGTGGAAATAGTTAGTAGTCACTATATAAGTATGAGGGAAAACCTCACCTCTTAGGCTATCTTTTAAGGTGAAAGAGGCCCAAGACCACTAAAGGAGACCCATGACCACCTAATAATCAGTGTCATGTCAATCTCTAGAGATAATACTCATTACCTATGGTACATAGAGTTGGATTATCACAGCTATGAGCTTTTAAGCTATGAAGGAGATTTATGATGCCCTTATGTTACATAAACTCGAGAAAAATTATGAGGCTTACCTTTCCAGAGATTGTGCAGTAATGTAACTCTTTAGATGTTTAATCACTTCAGCTGACTTGACAAAGGATACTGCAATAAAATCAACGCCCTCTGCAATTCCAAAATCAATATCCAGCCAATCCTGCAAAAATTTAACTCTTAGTACAATATTAAGTCTTAGAAAATATATGTATTACTGAAATACAATTAATAACATCAAATCTTCAGATCATGATCCTAACACTCCGACACTTAAAAATTGGATCATTTGCACCACGGTGATGTATGATAGGGCGTATTACACATTTGTGGGAGTTTGTTTTGGTAAGTGTCTTCCACATTTTTATTTAAGCAATTTTTGTTCAAAAAAGGTACCAACCTTAGAAGAAATTGTTGGCAGCATCGCGTTACGCTCTTGAACCAGACTCCCATCCCTCCAGAAAGTAAGATTAGCACGAGGTAGCAACAATCCAGAATCCGTACAGCAGCAAATGACATCTGGACCAATCTTCTCAGTCACTACAAACCTCACCATTCCCCCATCGACAAGAAGTTCATCACCCACCTTCACATCTATATTGTCCAATCACACAATTGAAAAAATAAATGCATTTTTGTTACTTCCGATGTCTCAACACACAAAAGAAATAGAAAAAAAAAAAAAAAAAAGCCATCTTGGAAGCAATAGAGATTCACTGGAAAACCAACAGCAATATTAAAGTGACAACAGTTATTGAGGCATTAGAACTCGAGATGCATGTGGTTAAGGTGGCAGAGACGAAATATTTGAGAATAACAGCAGAATAAGTACTAAAAAACTATACCTTCAGCGAAACCATCATAATTGACAGTAATTGTGTTTTCCGGACAATTTTCACCAAAAGCCCGAACTGTAAAGGTCCAGAGTTCACCATCCTACAAAATAAAAGTAAATGATCACTTTGCCTCGAATTTCTCTCCCGTTAAGAGCATGTCAACCAGATTCATAAAATTAACCACTAATCATTAAGTATTGCTTGCATCTTTACACAGAATTAAAAACTACAACCAAACAGCAAGAACAACACTAAAGATTAATTTCCAACAACCAGTCATGATCACTCTTTTGGCATGCATTCGTCAGAAACATAAATGTTAGAGCGTTAATAACAGCTTAAAAAAGATGACAAGTGGGGAAATCTTGACTGGAGCAAATCAAACATAGAAGACAGATCACTTTTAAAATCCAATTGCCCCCGAATAATCAGCTCAAAGCTAATAAAAATTTGAAAAGTGACATAATTGTCCAGCACATCCATAATCGTCTATTAACAAAAATTCATTCAATGCTAGAACGGAACTTCTCCAAAATCATTAACGTCGGAATCTTATTAGGAGATACTTATTGAAACAACTAATATCAACAAAACCGAATATTGGATCCTAACAGTAGCTTTAAATAGTAAATTACCTCGGCTTTAGCCGACGTAGCGCCGCAAAGATCTCCCATGTGGATCTCACTCCCTTCCGTGTCCATCATAACAGCGACAGCAAACCCTTTCTCTTCATTCAGCCTTCTCACGCGTTCGATCACGTTCCGATGCCACTCGCGCGTGCCGTGGCACATGTTGATACGTGCCACATTCATACCTCCCACGGCCAAAGCCTCCAGCTCGTCAAAGCCACAAGTGCGCGGCCCGATGGTGCACACGATCTTTGTCCTGCGCGTGCTCCGGAATCCGTTCTCCTTCAACTCCTCCGCCGTCACCCTGTCCACCTCGATTGCTTCTCTATCCCACGGAGCATTCGGCGCCTCCACTGTAGGCAATGCCGGTGTCTTCTGTTCATCTGGAACTAAAACTTTAGATTGGACGGCTGAGATCGGTTTGAGAAATGGCTGTTGATGAAACACGTGGATGTGGGATTTTGGAAGGCTTACTTTGGGAAATGAATGTGATTGTGAGGGAACTATGGAGAAGCAGAGAGATTTTGATGAGACCGACGGCGCCATTATCGCCGCCGAGAGCAGTTAAAGTTTGTTTTGGGAGGATTTTAAAGGGGTGTAGACGGAAGAGTTAGACAAATGATTATCGCTGCCGTTTTGGGAGGGTTTTAGAGGGGTTTGGACGGAAGAGTTAGACAAATGGCGGAAAAAGAAACACGTAGGTCGTGGCCACCAGTCACGTGAATGTTATACGACTGAAGTGAATGGTTAGGGCCCCTTTACAGCTGGCAATTGACCTTGAGTCCTTGACCAACAAAACCTGGTCAGGCGCCACTAGATTCACAGGCTTGAGGCTTGGCTTCTGGAACCGCCAGCAGCCGGCCAACCCAATTCACAATATTTCAATTTTGTAACCATACTTTGGGTGAGGCTATTTAAAATGAAAAAAAAAAAAAATATATATATATATATATATATATATATATATATATATGTATATATAT
>JANLJB010031149.1:0-55435 GCA_026212285.1 Bursera cuneata
TATAAATTTAACTAATTTACTAAATAATTTTAATAAATTAAGTAAGTAAATTATTTATTAAAAACTAAATAATTTTAATAAATTTAAATAATAAAAATATATTTCATTTACTAAATAGTTTTAGTAAATTAAGTAAATAAACTTTAGTAAATAATTTATTAAAAACTAAATAATTTTAGTAAGTAAAATTATTTAGTAAATTGTTTAAATTTTACAAAAATTGTTCAGTATATGAAATATATTTTTATTATTTTTTTATAAAATTTTATTAATTTTTAAATATTTTATATTATTTTAGTAAATAAAATATCAATAATATCTTATGTTAATTAGTTTCGTAGGGTTATAAAAATTGAGGTTTTTATAAAATTTTATAATCAAGGAGGTGAATTTGTTATTTTTTAGTATATCAGATAAATATTTATATCTTTTTTTTAAGTTTTACTATAATATCGTTAAATATAACTAAAGAAAGATAAGTTTTAAAGAATCGATATTAGTTTTATATTCGGATGGAATGTGTTCGATGACTTTTCAATTTTTCCAGATCCAAATGATAATATCCCTGAACTAGAGCGACATAAGTAGTCTAAATTGACGACGAGGCCAATAAATCGGACGGTTGAGATCGCCCGTACCCTGTAGCCTACTTGAGCAGACTTTCGCAGTTTGGGACTGCTCGCTCGCCCAAGAGTTTGAGAGCCAAAACAGAGCTTCTTCTTCTTCTGCTTCTTCGTAAGAACATCAAAAGAAAAGGAAAATGCAAGGAATAAAAGGTTTGTTAAGAGCAAGACATTCGCTTACACGAGTTGGGTATTTGAGAAGCTTCTCTGCTTTACCAGACTATTGTTCAAATGATTATCTTCAAAACCAGGTCGCTTCACATCTCTATGCTTTAAAGTTTCTTCCTTTTTGTTTCTAGTTTTTGTTTTTTTCTGCAAAAAATAACACTTTATTGTTTCAGGTATTGGTTGAAGGAAGAGCTAAATCGAGAGCAGCCATTCTCAACAGACCGTCTACTCTGAATGCTCTTAATTCTTCTATGGTTTGTTTTTCTTGTTTTTCTATCATATTTTTTTAGTCCATGCCCATGTGGTGAACTTGTTAAAAAAAAATTGGATTTATTTTATTTTTTTTTCATTTAGGTTGCTCGGTTGAAGAGATTGTATGAATCATGGGAAGAGAACCCGGATATTGGATTTGTATTAATGAAGGTATAGCCTTACTTTCCACACACAACTGCACTGCTCTTCATGAATTTCCCGGGTATTCTTTATTTCTTTCTCCTAAACACAACATGTTCTGCTTCTTGAATGTGGTAAAGTTTCAAGGAGATGGGACTCTTTGATAAACCTTTTGAATTATGTTATTGAAAGTTTTGTCAATTTCATTTAATTTGTTTGTGGAAATGTGCTTAAAGTTGGATTTCAGCATGTGTTTATGCTTCAAATTTGCTTATATTTTTAGTGTCTAAGCTGCTATCTTTAATTTTTTGAAGGGTAGTGGCAGGGCTTTCTGCTCTGGTGGAGATGTTGTCGCTCTTTATCAGTTACTTAAGGAAGGTGGATCACGATTAAATCTTTTCTAAATTTTATTTTCCTTGAAATTTGTAGTTTAATTAAGCAACCCAAGAATGATCCACTTTAATTGCTCTGGTTCTCTTGAACAATATAAAGTTTTAGATGACAAGGAGCAAAAATTCATCCTATAAATAATTGATGAATTGCAACTATTGTTATCTTGACAGCTCAAGTCTTCTGTTTCAATTTGGTTTAGGTTCAGTTTTATTGTCTTTCATAGGACAATAGTTTTTTCATTATGTGTGACAAAGTTTCTTACATACATCTCTGACTATTTTGAATGCAGGGAAATTTGAGGACTTTAAAAGTTTTTTTGAGACGTTATATAAGTTTGTATACCTTCAAGGAACATATTTGAAGCCACATGTGAGAATTAAACTCTTCTTGAGATTTGTGTGAGATTTTAGATAATTTAGAATTTGAGGCTTTTTATCCAAGATGTTACTACATTATCTTTCACTTGAAGAAGTGGAATCTTTTGAGTCCTCTCTTCTTTTCTTTTTTGCCCTTTTATCATATGAACTGTTTCAAAGGTTTATCACTGGTAACTTCAGTGAATAACATTTAATTAAAGTTTTTTTCAGGTTGCTATATTGGATGGTATAACACTGGGATGTGGAAATGGAATTTCGCTGCAGGGGATGTTTCGTGTAGTAACTGATAAAACTGTATGTTACTGGTTCTATGCTCTAGTAAATAAGTTTGACTAAAGGTTGTTGATTTGATCATTGCTTGAGTTCTTCATGTTTATTATGAACAGCATAAACTTTTGGGAAATTGTGTATTACATGAGGATTATTCCTTTGGTTAATGTCCAGATGGTTTAAAATCTGCATTCTAACCATTCCTAGACATGTTTTAAAGATCCAACATTAAAGATGAGAGAGCTTGAAGGGAAGAGGCATACTTTTGAGTTGCATGAGAACATTGTTGTTCTTCAGTTATGGTTCTAAAACAACTTTTGATAATGATCAGTTACAGCAATATGATGAAAATTAAACTTTGCAGTTATGAATGAAGCAATTTTAGATCCTTACTTTTCTCCTGATTTCGGAACCAATTTTGAAATTATGGCCCTCATTGAACACTCAGATTAATTTTTCATTAGTAAGAATCACAATCAGAAGCTTTCTTGACAAATCTATGTTCCATATCTTGAACTGAGATAAACAAATCTAATTTATGCCTTCATATTTAATTCATATGCACTCATTAATTTTTTTTTGTTTTTTGTTTTTTTTGTTTTTTCTTTAAAAGAAACTTAAAAATTTGCACTCATTCTGTTCAAGTGAATTAAATCAAGAATTGTATTCTTGTGCATAAAATTTGCAGGTTTTTGCTCATCTGGAGACTCAAATAGGGTTCCATCCTGATGCAGGGGCTTCCTTTTATCTGTCTCGCCTACCTGGTTACTTAGGTTACATCCATCTTGTTCTGTTTTGAGTTTGCAATTGCTTACAAAATCACTGAAATACTTTGAGATCCTTTTTTTCTAATAAACCAATAAAGTGACCTGCAAGATGTGGGTTTTGTTTGTTCAGGGGAATTTTTGGCTCTAACCGGAGAAAAACTCAATGGTGTAGAAATGATTGCTTCTGGTCTTGCCACCCACTATACATTAAATGCAGTTTGTTCTCAATTCACCTTACTTTACTCTCTGTTTCTTTCCTTTTTCTTCTTAATATGCAGCTTATAGTTATGAACCCTCTTTGGCAGAGACTTGCTCTGATTGAAGAACGCCTTGGTAAACTGATAACAGATGATCCTTCTGTCATAGAGACTTCTCTTGCTCAATATGGGGACATTGTCTATCCAGATAGAGAGAGTGTTCTTCACAAGTACTTTGCATGATATTCTTTTATTTCATTATGCGACCTTTGTTTCATGGCATTTATTTAGTTTCTCTGAGAGAAAACCATCAGCTTTTTTCATGTGCTCTATAATTTGCATTTCTGAACAGAATTTTCATGCAAATTTTCTATTGTTATGATCTGGTTTGATTTTCACAGGCAATGATAGGATTATAAATCTCTGAGCTATTATATATTTTATTCTATTTCTGGAAATGACATAGTGCTCCATTAGTGATGTAGGGCAGTTTGGGGGTTGTCAAAGCTAGTGCTTAGAATCCTACAATTATGACTGATTGATATTTCTGAACATTTGCATATTACTTCCTCTTCTTTCTTGTTTCAGGATTGAGACAATTGATAAATGTTTTAGCCATGACACAGTTGAGGAAATTATTGATGCTCTGGTAGGCTTTGTTGATTTATTAATTTACTCTGTTCCTGTGTTAATTAATTTAACTAAACCGCATAAACTAAGAGTAAACGGAAAACTTATTAAGGGTAGGAAAGAATACTTTGTCATCTCTTCACCTGGTGGCAGATTCATTCTTGTCAGATAAATAGGTAGAAACTGATGTTTCACAATGAATCATTGTAATTTTCTTGTTTCATCAATTTGCTGAAGTTTTCAGTAGAGAAGTTAAAGTGGATGAGTCTTCTATCTAATTATAGAATCCGAATAAAGATGTTTAATGCTGTCCTTTCAGTCTGGCTGCAAAATATAGAAGTTTGCCACCTTGAGTTGCCTCTGAATGCTTTTATCACTGTATTAAAACCAGCAGAAGCCTTTCATGATGGTGCGAGGATCTTGCATAGAGTTTTAAAACTTAGATTTATTTATTTTTCCTCTTATTTCCCCAAAAAACATAGGACAATTATTCCAAGTAGAAAATTATCTCTCGAAGAGATTCAAAGCATATTTTTGGTGTGAGTATATTCATGTCGTTGACTTGTTGAAAACATGGGAAATAGGAATGTCAGTGCAGGCTTTTAGAATTGTCTCTGTGTAATGGATTTTGCTGCATAAATATAATAATCTCTACTGAGAAAGCAAATTTAAAAGTTTGAGTAATTGTTTTACTTGTTAATAATTTCTTATGTGCTCAGGAAAATGAAGCTGCCTTGTCTTATGATGCATGTTGTGCAATGGCCCTCAAAAAAATGAAAGCAGCATCCCCATTGAGCTTGAAAATTACCTTGCAATCTGTGAGACCACTTAAATCTTCTTTGGTTTTCAATTTGGATTATTACCGGCTTGACTAAAGTTTCTTTTGCTGCATTTAGATACGAGAAGGTAGATTTCAGTCACTTGATCAGTGTCTAGCACGTGAATATCGGATAACCCTCAATGGGATCTCCAAACAGGTCTCTAATGACTTCTGTGAGGTATGAACGTCTCAAACCTTTCATTGAGCGAACATTTTTTAAATCTATTCTGATGTTACCACTTGAATCCTATTGTCCATAGGGTGTTCGAGCTCGGCTAGTCGATAAAGATTTTGCTCCAAAGGTACACTTTATGTTGCCCACAACTCAAATGTTAACTCTCTAACTTTTATTCTATTAAAGATTGCTTAAATAAGTTATATATATATATTTTTGGAATTGTAAAAAATTGCAGTGGGATCCTCCAAGTTTAAAAGAAGTAAGTAAAGATATGGTTGATTGCTATTTCTCCCCATTCAATGAGTTGGAGCCTGAACTGGAGCTGCCAACATCAGTGCGAGAACCTTTTATCTGAGATTGGTTGCCTAACTTCAGAAGAGGGATTTTTAAAATTTTGTCCTAGTTGTCCTAAGTAGTTATGTAAGGATCCTACCATTTTCCATTTCATGGAATTTCATGTTAATTTTAGAATATAACTGTTATAAGTCCACCTCAAATTTGATTACCTGAAATCTGTAGAATTAAAGCTTTAAAATTGCACCTAGGCTTTTGGGTAATTATGTAACAAAGTCACATGATACCTTTTGACCAATTTTTATCATCTCTCTAAAATATAATGAAAAGGTAAATATTTTGATTAACTTTTTATTTCAAATATCAAATTTATCCATTTCAATAATATCTAAATGTTCTAACCAATTTTTTACTTAAAAATATAATATCAAATTTATACAATTCAACATGCATCCAATTGTGTTAGACAATTCAACATCTTGGGAGTAGTTTATCTAGCATCTTTCAAGCTAGCGAGCCACCCCCAACTCAACAACTAAATACCTTACTCAACAGTTTTTTGACACTTATATCAAGAGCAATGAAAATATACTTCAAAAACCTCAAGATATTGAAATTTTCTTAAATTTGAGGGGAGGTCAATACAATTTATCCTACAAATATCGATTACCATGACACAGAATAAGAGGCAGAAAACACATTCCGAACTTCATTCAAATTCAACGCCATGCTTAAAGCCTAAAGCATCCTGGCACAGACAGTAACCAAAAATATCAATATTTCTGTCTACTACCAAAATATACATCCACCAGTAGACAAATGAGTTTGAAATCCAAGAAACATTCTTTTACCGTATGTATATGTACATGGACATCCAAGAACACCCCTTAAAAGACTTTAACAGAGCTCAGTCTCAAACTTCAAACTGATGCCCATGCTAAAAAGCTCTTGACACAATAACTTGGCCCCGTAAGGTACATTAACCTTGACAATCTCATCAACTGATTCACAAACACGGCAATACGGACCCCTTATCTTTCGTCCACCCCCCACTGCCCGTTGGATCACATTCGCAACATTCTTGCATTTCCGACAAATGTTCATCTGGGAGGAGTCACTCAGCGTAAAGAGACGTTCATGCAAGTTGGCTGATGCTCCATGGGCTATGAGGCAGTCACGTTCCATCTCACCAAACTTTATCCCACCAAATCGCTTACGATCTGCAACTGGCTGTCGGGTGAGTGGGTGGACTGGTCCGGTATTGCGGAATTTCACTTTGTCTTCAGCCATGTGAATTAGTCGCTGGTAGAATGTTGGTCCAATGAATATGAGCGAACGAACCATTTCACCAGTTCGGCCATTATAAACTCTTTCTGTTCCCCATTTTGAAAATCCAACCCTGCCCCAACGATTAATATATGTGAATCCAATCAGTCTGCCGGCCATTTGAAAGAAGAAAACAGATGCTAACACTTGAATAATAAAAAAATTCCCAAGCCATGTAAATGCAGATGGTGAATACAAATAAAATGCAACAGAATCTAAACAATGATGGTGAAGTTAAATCCTTTACAAAGTAATAGTACAAATTTCAGTAGGCATAATGCAATGGAAGTGTAACAATCAATATTCAAGTACAACATAGTTTACCTATGAAGCTGCTCTGTGATGGCTTCAACAGAAGGAGTGGAGAAAGGAGTGGCATATCTCAACAAACCACCACAGGCAATCCCCTTTCCTAAAGCAGCCTCTAAGAGTTGACCAGGAGTTTGTCTGGAAGGAAATGCGTGTGGGTTTATTACAATATCAGGAACTATTCCTTGTATTGTGAAAGGGAAATTCTCTTGGGATTCCAAGAAACCTAGAACACCCTTTTGCCCATGCATACTTGAAAACTTGTCCCCAAGACAAGGGGATCGAACCTGCAATAAAAAATTTCCAAAAGATCATTTATATTAATGAGAATGGACTTCAAATAGAATTCATGAACCAGAGGGCCATCCCCATATTTTTATCAAACCTTTTTTTTTTTTTCAGTCCCCAAAAATTCTTCTATTTTTCCGACATGTTCACTAAGTTCTAAACTAGGAATTACTTCCAAAACCTACAAATCCCATACCACTTCTATGCACATTTAATATAATATTAACTGCATTTTAGTGCTATCTTGCATTTTATATGTATCTTAGTCTCCATTATGCTACATTAAATGTTATCTTCTACCTACACATATGATATGATATTCAGAGTACATAGCTATATGTGCAAATATACAGGTGAGTGTATGCATAAACATTTACTGTGTGAATAGCAATTCAGGTAAAATACCCTCGCTACTTACCTGTCTGAGAGATACCACAGCAAAATTCTTTCCATCATCATTAGAAGACAGAACCACTTTCTGAACCATGCCCCGTTCAGTGTGCTTTAGTTTTATACTTTGATCACCTGATTCTGCATATTTCCCTATAACAATATCACCACTCTGAAGGTTAGCACCAATAAAAGGAAAGCCATCATCATCAAGGCTGTCAACACGTCCAATTGTACTTTGTATTTTTCCAAAGTTCACCAAATCGTCAGGCGTTCGCTTCTTTCCAACCATCTCCTTATTATCAACCTCCGCCTTATAACTCCTAATATGCTCAGATCGGAACATACCACGTTCTATAGAGGCTCGGTTCATCACCAAGGAATCCTCTTGGTTGTATCCTAAATGAACATTGACAGCCACGATAGCATTCTGCCCATTAAAGAGCTCTGGCCTTGGCAGTATTCCATTATGGCCATAACCTGGTTTTCCAAGACAATCAGAAGTCATTGACCGAAACAGAGGCCTCTGTGGATAATACAACTGGTGGGACAGAGTATCCACTCTGATGTTGGGATTAGTTGTAGGAAAACCAATAGCTTGAGAAGAATGTTTCTGTGATTGATATAAGACCCTCCTTGCATGGTCATGGTTCCCGAATGGGATAATTCCACAGCTTAAGCCTAACAAGAACGACATATCAAGTTCACAGTGAGTGAACTTTGTAGTTTTATTTTCTTCAATGTCCTTTAGGACATATTTAATACACCATGCAGTGCAACAGTCCTCTTCTTCTTCAGTTCCCACAAGCTCAATAATTCCCATGTCTAGAAGAGATTGGAAATTGTAATTTTTCCCTTTAATTGATTTAAACCTACGTAAATTCTCAACAACCAGAAGAGGGCGTAAGATCCTCCCAGCATCAGTAAATATCCTTACTTCACCTTGGTGTTCATCTCTTTTTATTTCAGCCTACATCAGAAGTATATCTCACTCAGTTAAAAAATAAACCAAGAAAATTAACAAAATGTCTAGCAATTTGTGATTACATTCACAACCTAGACATAACACTTTGTTCACTCATGCAAGTTTAGTATTATTATTTATCCCTATGAATGTAACATAAGTAAACTCTTCATTCAAATAAATTTTTCAGATCACAGTTAAGTCAATTATACTCAAAGAGAAAGACAGCTATAATCATTAATAAGCTAATACTACAATTTGAAACATTTGGGATGACATATAGGTAACCTGATGCGGCAACTCTTTCCTGCGTCGTTTGCTCCTTAGCTCAGCAACAAATGAAAGGGAATCCTTACAAACTCCAACCCAATCTCCATTAACAAAAACTTTATCTTTTTTCTTCAGCGAAGTAGAAGCATCATCCACCAATTCTTCCATTCCACAATCAAACAGTTGGTCAACTACAGGTTCCGATACATTTGTACTAACAAGTCCAGTAACAGCCAAATTTTTTACAAGCCCACAATTTTCACCATCTGGGGTAGAGAGAAAGCAAACCTTACCCCAGTGAGAAGGATGTCTGCGTCAAGAAAAATAAATTAGAAAGTGTGACAGCCATCCCCACAAAAAATCTTAGCTACCAAATATGCACATCAAACAGTCAAAATTAAGATTTTCATAATAGTCAAAATGATTCAGCATCCTGATGAACCAAATATGCACATAAAACAGGATGTATGATTTTATGCATCAACATTAAGATGCAAAAATTTTGTTATAATAAATAATGAATGGTATAAATAAATGAACTGGCAGCAAGCAAAATATCACTTTAGATTCAAGTTTGTGGACCAGAAACTATCATATCCACTTTTAGACAAGCCACCCATCTTTCAATATACCATTAATGAATGAAGAGAACATAACAAACAAAACAAATTTTTATGAATATCTAAAAATGACTTCATCTATAAATGTATGCAACAAAGATGTTGACATATATTGGTACCTTATATACAAGAGACCACTTACACATTCGATAGGTGATTAAAATTATTTCATCTATTGCACCTAGCTGCATTTTTGGTTCAATTGTTAACTCACAGAAGATTAGCCATACAAGCCTTAGTAAATATCACGAAGGACAATCATGTCTAGAGTCTATGCAGGAGAGTGTTTCCGAATGTATACAACTATCAGTTTATAATATAGGTGCAAACAACACAAGAAAGTAACATCTAAGTCCAAAATAACTCACGGGTATCTGGCATCTCCAACCTTCCCTGTGTACTGAACCTGCTGTCTCAATCTCCTCAAATCAACCATTGTTTGCAGTGGATTTGTTCGCCCAAGTGTAGCCACTACGCCAGAAATCCTTTCCATCCGTTTAAAAGGATGTGACCATGCTCCAGTTGAGAATGCTCTAGAAAGACCATTGGTTACTATGGATGCATCCAGGTAGTAATCAATTTGATTCACTGTACGATCAGGATAAAGGTCTCGCTGAAGAACCTTTGACATGCGCCGCCGAGCATGGGCAATATGCACTTTTAGCTCTCTTTCAAGCAATTCACCAGCCAGCTCCAACCTCTTGTTTCTAAAATTATCCCGATTATCAAGCTTTCTACGACCTGTAAATGCCTGTAAAAGGCACTTTACCATATAGCCAAGAAATCGCGCCTTTTGTTTAAAGCCACGGAGACTGGGAAACATATAAAGTCTAATGCACTCTTCAATACTTTCCCCAGGTGGAAACGTGGTACTTTTTATTAGTTTGTTCATATAATTTAGTGCATTGTTCCGACTTCGAAAGTTGTCACATTTATCATCAGCTTGATGAATTGAGGCAAACATTATATTTAAAATGCTAGCTTCCTCAACATTATACTCAATCAGATCTATAACTTCTTTGTCTGACGAGACACCAAGGGCAAAAAAAAGTATCCATATAGGGATCTCCGTTGACAAGAAATACACAGCAAGTACTTTATCACCTCCTTGAATACCTTCAACTTTAGTTACCTCTACTAGTCTCACAATTAGTCTGTTTCTCTTCAACTCTGATTTATATGCAACAGTCCAACCTAGATGATTTGAAATCCAAAGTCTTTTCAAACAAATTTGTTCTTGTGCAATGAATACCTGTAAATTTCACAATTATTTTGGCAGGAAAAATAATAGTAAATCATTTCATTTTCATCACAAAATTCCATTACATGTTCAAGTTGCGTTCAAATTCCTTCAGATACCAAAATAGTTAAGAGCATGGGGAAGAATCGGAAATGATATAGACTAAAATAGCAACAAAAGAAATTCAACAAAGCTGTTCCTTGGACTAACACAAAAAGTCTAGAGAACAAAGTATACAGTTATTTTTTAAAACAATGACATTTTGATACGTAGCTCTCTTAGGGAATTAGGATTTATAAGTAATTGAAGTACTTAAACATATGAATTCCTCCTACCCCATTTTGCATTGTACATCCGTTCTGCTTATGGTTAAAAATGTTGCCATTTGAACTACATACTTCAAAATTATAAAAGAAAATGAAAAGATAAAAGATTTGCTTTTACTTCAAAATTTACAAAACAAATATTTTTACCCACCATCAACAATGTTAAACGTTCCTTTTTATATAAATAGAATGTTCAACATTCTAGTATTACAAGCTTATATACTCTGAAAATAAATAAAACACTTGACACAACCAGACAAGAAATCCTGAGATCCACCCATTTCCGAGCTGATTATGCCCAATCCAGTGATAAACCCATAACCAGTAACCAAATTAAAATGATTCAATCCATCCACTAAGTAATCTTCCAATGACATTACCCAGTCAAAGCAACTTAATTTACATATGCAGATAGAAGTAATACTTCCTAATCACTTTTGGTTTTGGATTTATTATAAACAATGACAATTAAAGTGGCATCCATGTTCTATAAAGTCAGCACAGAGCTTCAGGTTCAGGCCCCTCTGGAACCACTAATAGGGCTTCAAAGAGGTTTATAGAAGAGACTTGGAGGGGTATATTTAGTAATAATAGAGAAAGATAAAAATTATTTTCAATCTCTTCAAGATTTAAACCTTATTCCTCTTGATTGTTCAGCCACCACTCCAACCAACTTGCTATTGTTAATGTAATTAAACCAGAGGGACTCTACAAACTTAAACCTCACTGACTTTCTTAAATCTATTCAATTAACATAAAATTAAAGAAAACAAAGAATAAAGATGAGACAAAAACTCATAGCAATATACAAGCAAGACTTAATAAGCCTTAAGCTCACCTTCTCTGCACCTTTGATCAAAAAATACCCTCCAAGATCAAAATCACAATCGCCTTTCTCAGCATCCTTCATCCAACAGAGGTCAGATTTCACCATCACAGGGATCCTCCCAATCACAATATCTTTATTATCCTCTCTTACAACCTCCTTCTTAATATACTGTTCTTTTCCAGTTTTGAATTTATCACTTCTCATATTTTGCAGAGTGTATACCTAATAAATTAAAAAGATGCAGCACAATATAAGATATTTAAAAACTTGAAAGACAAGGGCACAGACAATCTTCATAATTTTTTTAATTTTAACATGAAAACAACACATTCAGACTTTCCACGGTTCAATTGCACTACCTAGGAAATAAAAAGAAAAGTAAGCAAGAGGAAATAAAAGAAGAAAAGGGATAAAAATTATTTAGAGTTGATAAAAGCCCAACTTATCAGAGAACAATACAGAAAGGAATCTTTTATTTTAGAGGCAACTTTTTTTTTTCTTAATAAATGAAAAAAAAAAAAAAAAAAGACATATCATTAAATAGAGGGCAAAGATACAAAATTTGAACTAGAAGTCCACAAGAACATCAAAAATGTCCCATTGCAGAATATTAATAGCTATACAAAATGTATAGCCCAATCTATTCCCCAAAACATAAGAGGTACATAAACCAAACCATCAACAGTTAAAGCGTGCATTATATCAGAACAGACACTGTTAAAAATATCCAAAAGCATCAAGAAGTTCAAACTTTTAGTGAAACTAACGAAAATATTATTCACCTGAAGATTAACATTCACTTTCATCCTAGATGAATATGTCATATTCTGAAGCCTGGCATGCCTAGGAAGCATATTGTGCTCATCACTACCAGCGAAAAAACTTGGCTTATCAAGAGAGACCTTCCCAAACCTCACAGAAGCATATTGCCACTCACCATCTTTCTTCTTGGATGGGTCAAAACCAGGCTCAACTGTAGTCTCACCAAAAGAATCAAAGACCTTCTGGAGACCATTTTTTATGAAGTCATTGTACGAATTGATTTGGTGACTAATGAGACCATACTCATTGAAGAATGACATTGATGCCTTTCTGCAGAAACTTTTAAGAGATTCCTCCTCCAGATCATGTATGCCGCTTGAGTCAGTAAATTCATCATCATCTGAATCTATCTCAACTTCATTTGAAACAATTTCACCTTTTCTACTCATGCCTATGTCTTCTTTTGCATCTGATGATGCCCCCATTGTTCTTAAGAAATGCAAAGAAAACAAATTGCAGATAGATAAGTATAAATAAATAAATGTATAATTACTGAAGGGATCGTGTAATAAACATTAAAAAATACAACAATTTGCTGCTAAGAAAACCTCAAGAAAATGAAAATATAACTCGAATCTTTTTGCCCTTGAAAAAGTAGTTCTGAGATAAAAGTACATGTTACACTAAAAATTAGATGTTTCACTCAAAGTGACTCTCAAAGAACTCTAAATATAAAAAATAAGGAAACCCAAAACAAACAGGTTCTATTTCAGACTGCTCCATCAACCTGGTCACAATGTGCATGCAGGCAAAGTTCCAGACTTTAGGTCTTTTATCTATCTTTCCTTCACTTTTTTACATTTAAACACGCATTAACATTTTCCGATTCCATTTCCAGAAAAAAATAAAAATAAAAATAAAATTTCCTAGGACAAAACACTTAACATGACATGAACTAGTTTCAGCTAAACATAAATACACAGGTGGGTTACATTCAAACAACTCTAAATATAAAAAATACAAAAAAGAGGTTTCAATTTTTTATTTCTTCAACAATATCACCAAAAATAAGAGGGAAAAAAAAAAAAACTAAAGAGAAAACCTCAAATTGAGCTTCTCTGCAGCGTATTATCAATTATGGGTAAAACCCAGAAAACCCTTTTCGCTGAAAAGGGAGTCTGGGGTTCCTAAACCGTCTGCGACACAATGTCTGTTATGTATTGAAAGAGTGTGTGTGAGAAATAGTCTCTGTGTGCGTTTGATGAAGACGAAGAGAGACTACTCGGGGAGGAACAGCAGAAATATTTTGTTTCTGTCGTTGAGAGAAATGACGGATATGTCCTCTGAAGGTTTGCTTTGGTGACCGCGAGTTTATGCTTAATGGCGGGAAATAGTGTAATCTTTAGGGGTAATATTGTAAATTAGTACAATGGTACTGTATGGGGAAGTGCAAGACAAGAGGACATTTGTGCCCTTGTTATACAAGGAAGGTTCTGAAGCTGAACCGGCAATAAATGCCGAGTATCAGGGATGAAATTGATAAATCAAACACAGACTGGAATCGAAATTTCTTTTCTTTGCTGCTTTTGCTTGGAGTCGCAGAAAGAATTGTACAGTTTTCACTTCAAAAAGCATAAAAATTTGCTTCCAAATTAGTGTTGTATTCTCGGTCATGGACATGAATTTTTGCTAACTTCTCATGTCTTCTGCACTGTAATTGTAGCCTTCAGTTTGGCAGCAAACTGATGGTTTTGGGTGACATATAAATGTATATATATTTCGGTATTTGTGTGATTTCCCTCAACATGTCATCACGAAATTGAAATTAAGAGACAACTATCGATATGAATAATCTTTTAGTCCAATGGTGAGAAGTTTATTCAGCACTTATTCATCAAGCAATTGGCCAACTACGTATGTTGAAGTGCACATATCCCCAACTACATTTATTTGGTTTGCTGGTTGTAGGGAATTAGGAAATTCGAAACTATGAATTCTATCCCCCACAACCGTATATCAACAACTGCATTTATCGTACCAAAATGATTTTAAGCATTACATTACTCAATAGTCTGTGATCATCAATAGGGGACTGACCGGTAAGATCTAGATGAGCTTCTTCCTACAGTAAATGGAAACAATTTTACTCCTAGTAAATGAGAGGAGATGATATCGTCTGTACCCCAAGTAGCTGAGGTTTCAATCTAAGCGGCGGAGAAGGTACTCAACCTCAACAAGCTTGGTAAGAGGCATCACCCATTCTCCATAGAGTCTAGAAACTAAAGATGGATCAATCTTGTACTTCTGGTTTGTGTCATCATTGCAAAGGGTCACTTCTTGTGCAAATTCCATTGTCTTCTTCTCCACCCTCTTCTTCACCATCTCTTCTACAGCCTCAAATGTTAATAACTTCATCAGAGCACCTCTATCCTGAGAGAATCACAAAAGTTAAAATGATTGGTAAAAGTAGTCAATAGGTTGTATAGCATTGTAGAATATCAAGAAAGAAAGAAAGAAAAAAAAAGAGAGAGAAAGACTTTCATCTTTCAAAAAATTTCCGGACCACGATGGAGCTATGTAACAAATAGAGTTCACCAAATAATTAGTAAGACAATATAGGGAGAATGTATTGAGTTACAACAAATTACAACGTGGATTCTATATAATGCCTGTGACTCAAGTACAAGATAACATCCTTATACAGAAAACATAACATTTTGACGATTATATATTCAAAAATTACAAATTTTCCTCTTGGTTCTTAATCGCATAACAGCGTATTGGCAAATGTGATCCTGAATGCTCTTAAGAAAGCCAAATAAATTAGGTGAAAGTGGTAATGCTTGAGAAGAAACTCTAAATACCTTTGCACGAATTAATGGCTCATATTCTTCTGGGGCATCCCTGAATTTAACCTCAGCTACAAATTTTCCATAATGTATCCTTCTGGAGAGAGCCTGCAACCACATAGTCACTTAGTTAAGTCAATACCAATCAATATAACAAATCACGAAATCCCACAATCTTCTTGTGGAATAGCAAATTTACAATTACATAAGAACCTTGTAAATCTGAAAGGTTGAACCATAACATTAGAAAACTGATACGAAGATGAAAGGAAACTTACTCGTAAGCATTCAAGATCGGTAGTGGCGGTTGATGCATAGTTGCCATCATCACCTTCGACAACAAAAAGTGGAAGCAATTGGTCCAAATACATGCCCCATATGCTTTTGTTTACGTTAACAGCAGCGGCTACAGGATGCAAAATCTATAATTGATATTAGTGCAAAAAAGCTGCAGACTTGTTTCCCCACAAATGGAACTAAAAGCGAAAAACAAAATCAAATACCAAAGTTTTGAATAACTAACCTGAGTGTAGTTGTAAGGTGGTAGCAGTGAGGCTGGTAGATCATCAGGGAAGAAAGGCTGTTCTTCAGGGTTCTCATATCTCCCAACCTGTTACATAAAGAATCGATTTTGCAATTAAAAACACAAAAACAATGTACAGAAGAGCTGCCCACAAGGCTACATTTTTTAAGTTTGAACGGTACACAACCATATATAAAAAGTTACATGGGGATGGACCCAATTGAGAAAATTTATAATTAAAAGAAAGCAAAAAATAGGTCGCAGAAATTGTAGACCAAGGCAGGAACTTACGGTGGCTTGAAGGGTCTCTGATTGTTTAACAATGTATTGCAGCAAGGAGGAGCCAGAGAAGGCAGCAATTGAAGCGTGGGAATGATCATAGAGAGGAGAATTACGACGATATTTGGCTCTCTCAATGAGGCAAAAGATAATAGTATCTTCTTGTCTGATCAATGACTCCCTCACTGACTCAAGCGTTATCTCATTGGACTCTGCTGCCATAATCTTGGAAATGAAACAAAACAACACCAAAATCAATGAATGAACAGCAGAAAGGTGTTTGTATGATGAGAAAGATTTGTTGTTGTGGGTTTGGTGAGTTTGTTGTTGTGGCGAGTGGGAGGAGATTATAAGGGGTCCTGTCTTGTTAGCGAAGAGTGGCGTGGTGGTGAATGCCATTGCCTTTGCCGTGTTGGTGGACTTAGCTTAATGGGATGGTTAACCGTTAGTGGTGAATAACGTGGAACACGGATTTCTACATATCCCTTTATGTCGTTTGCGATGGACCCTACTCTCCCCACCCACGCATTTTACACTTTTATTCCTCTTCTTTTGCTTCCGCCAACGAATAATAAAAACAGCCAAATGGAGAGGGACAAATCCTAATTTTATTTGATTGGTTAACTAAACCTGTTTTTTATTATTATTTTCTAACAACCTCTTAGAATTTGTTATAATATCAATTAAATAATAAGCTTTGAACAAATATCAAACAGAATATTTCTAATAATAATATTGCTTTAGGTTATGAACTTATGGTCGTGGTTGAATATTTCTAATATTAAATTATATTGCACCTGAAAGTGGTTGATTCAAACTTCAAAGTCAGATATTGTCTGTAACATTAGAGGAACTAATTCCTGTTATTAGTTTAATATTGGGATATTAAAGATTTGATTCTCTTTCTTAATCACGTCGGGAAATTTGGTTGATAATAATTTAGATCTCACAGACGCCAATCTCGCCATGGTTTCTTCAAAAAAATTAAAAAAAAAAAAATCAATGTTAGGAGAGATTGATGATCAATTTAGTCAACCTTGTTTAGAAAAAGAAAAAGCTAAAGAACAAATATAATTGAGGCTACAACATTGATGAAACTTTAATTAGTCAAAGAAAGAAATAGACATTGTTACGTTGCGAAAAAGCATGAAAGAGAAAGACTATACTTTTGTTAGTAAATATTGAGCTCATTACAATGAAGTACTAAAAAGAACCTTAATGTGTCTCATTCCTATCCTAACCCCATCAATTCACTTTTCAATATGATAAAAGAAAAAGTTCAGTTCTATCTATGCAAGCTTATAATGAGCATTTACACAAGCAGATTATGATTCAAAAATAATGAACCTCCACGGTAGCCCTGGCTACAAATTTTAGGTGCAAGATACCCATTGCCCCCACTGCACGATTCTGAACTCTGAAGGTAACCTGGGATTTCTTCTATGTTGATGGCCAATTTTCAGCACTGATATACATACATCATAAATACAATATTCGACATCATTAGTACCCAGACCAAGAATTGTTGATATGGACAGTGGACTGTCCTATCCCGATCCACTCTTATCAAAAGTTTATACAGATTAAAGAACGAGTACCGATATATGAGAATATATAGAAATTTCTTTCTCTTAGTCTCTACAACCCGATATCAGAAGACAACAAAAACTTACACCTTATAAGCCAAAAAAAGGGGGTGGGAAGATAAGACTTTACAGTTTGTAATCCAGGCCAGTCATTACCTTTCATTTTTCATTATCACACTTTCTGCAAACTACATTTCATACAGCAATCCAGGTGCAAAAAATATGTTTTCGGAAAAAGAAAATCATAATCAAAACACCAATTTTGGTCATACATGATGGTGAATTGATCAAGTCCTCACTCTCAAAAGCTCTTATTATAATTTTGATGCTCACCTGAAGAAGTGATAATTTTCTTGACCATCATGCTCGGAAATGAGCCGTGAGGGTCCTGGAATATGCTGCGAAATAAGTTTCACAGTGTCTTTCCACCAAGAAACCTCTAATTCTTTCTCATGAAGCTTGTGCCTGGCATATTCTAAAGCAGCTTCTAGCTCCCTTATCTGCTCCTGTTGCCTTGCCTCTAGTACTTCATGCAACCTTCTCTCAAGTTCATTTGGAGGAACTCCACCGTTTACTTCTTCTGCATATGCCTCTCGAGGGTCAATTACTTCTCCAGAACTCAAACTTCGACTTCTCACAGAATCAGCGCCCTCAACAGTCGCCTGCCAATTCTAACACTCAGCAGATGTGACTATGGACATTTCTACACGACTATATGACAAAGGTAAACCAATGCTCTTGGAGAACTAATACAAAAAAGTACTCATAAATGGTAACCTTTGGAGTCTGGACGTGGTTGCATTCAACAGGTAAAGATAGATCAACAAAAAATTGTCAAAAAAAAAAAAAAAAAAATCCACCAAGTCTAATCAAGAAACAGAAAGTGATCGATGCTTGATTATTAAAAGAAAAAGTGTTCTACAATCATCGTTCTGAAAGGGGTTCTAATAACTTTTTTCACAACTGAGGACCCTAGGTGCTCCTCATTCATCTCATTTACGCCCAACCAAAGGCTTACCACTGCATATATTATAAATAACGTTACATAACTGTCACAAATGGTGGAGGACAGAGACCCCTTTGGATTTCAAATGTTACTAATTTTCCTTCCTACCCTGCATCAAACTCTTTGTAAGAGAAAATATTAGACTGACAGAATAATGTTTTCCCACTCCTAGAAAGACAACTTATCCTGACAAAAGTACTCGCACAAAGTTACAAACAAGCATTTGCCTAGCCGAACATTGAGTCCCATATTAACAAAAGAGAAAAGACTTCAGCTACCTTTATCCTTTCCGGTTGTGGATGTTCCAACAAAAAGCGCTCTAATTCTGCCTCGAGTTCTGCTTCTAGTCGATCCATATCTTCTAAACATTGTTCCGATTTAGGCTCATCAAATTTCAAAGACTCGTCAGATGCCATAATCGTCGATGACTCTGGTAAAACACCAGGCGTTGCCGGGGTTTGTGGAGAAAGATGGCAGTTAGATTCAAGGCCTTGAACATCAGTGGTGGAATATGCAAATATATCATTGGATTCAAAGGGGTTAGTGAAGGTATCTTCCAGTTGTAGTTCCTTCTTAGCATTTTGAAGAAGCATATCCATTTGGGCCCGCAATTTCTCCATCTTATCAAGCTCATTCTTACTCGCAGCAATCAGATATAACAACCAACACCCAACTCCAACATTGAATGAAGAGTCTCTCCAACACCCTAACATCACAAATAAAATTCACAAAAACAATAATTGAAAAAAAAAAAAAGCCTAGAAGAACCACTAATCGGAAGTCTTTATATCTATATATTCATTATAATTAGAATATTTTTAACAAAAAATTTTGATACAATATCTTAATATTGAGATAGTTGATGAGTTGACACTTTGCCTATTGATATTGCGATGATTATGTGAAATGAAGGAGTATGAATATTTTATTTCAATTTTTTGTGCGAAGATTTTGTTTCAACAACGGTGTTAAAAATACCTTACCTGTCAGATATATTTATCTACTGATTACCTGACTGACGATTTTGCGGGTCCGTAGTGAAGGAATCATCGCCATCGATTACATCTACAGCCTTCGACTCTTGAACTGTCTTGTCATTTTGCAGCGATATTCTATTAAGCTTCGGCCTTCGGAAGCGGGAGAGCCACCGAGAAAGAACTCCTGTGCAGCCATCCATCATCAAGGAATCTCCGTCGTCTTGGCTGTCGTCAAGCAATAGAATATCTGCGATTCGTAAAGGAGGAGGAGAGTCTTTCAATACGAATTTCATCATATCGGGATTGGGGTCAAGAGATTGCAGTTATGATCTTCTGAGAATTGAATTAAATGCGACAGAGCGGAGTGCTGAAGCGTTTCTTTTCTTGATGATTTTTGGAGGGAAAGTTTTAAATTTGCAATAACTTAGGGTTTCATTTGCTCTCCCCTTTGAGTGCCGACCGCCCCATTTGTATTCGTAGTTGTATTTTTTCAAATTATTTTGTTTTCAAAATACAAAAATATAATATAAAATTTTCTTAATGCAAATTTAAATAATACGACAAATACTGGGATGTCTGTGACTGCGATAATATTATTTTAATTATTATTACATTCCAGTGGAGCGGGCTACTGACTTCATTATGGATAAATTACGGTTTAAAAAAATAAATTTTTAATTAACATCCGGCCCTCACTTCCACTACACCATTGGATAATTTAAAATTTTTGTAAGTAAATAAATAATTACTTGCTTTTAAGCAAGTAATTAAAGAGATTTTACCATTATAACTTTTATAAATAATTATTTTTAAAATTTAAAAGAAATTTAAAAAGGTTTTCAAACAAGCTAATTACGATTTAGATAATCGAATTTCCTAATCAATTAAATTTGTTTCAAAAGTACAACTCTTTTTTATAGGGGTAAATATGATTATATTCTTAATCATCCGAAAGTGCCCCTAATCATGATTTGACAAAAACAAACTCAAACAATCGGAAGAAGAAGAGAAAAGCAATATGGAAAAGACGAAGCTTTTAAGTACAAGCTATGAAAGCATATTTAAAAACCAATAAGGTGGACCAATCATGGTGGACCTTGGCCCTTCATTGTCTGACATTGCGCCACGTTATCTGACATGATTGGAGGATTCACAAACATCAATCATTAACATATAAATATTTTATTAAGATAAATAATGGGGATTCTACACCTAAAGTACATTTTAATTGGCATTGACCAAACTTCATGGTTGATTAGATTTGGTGGGTTCATGTTACAAATGCTTTTGAATTACATTATCCTTAAGCAAGTAAGGAAAACTTTTACTCTCCAAATAAAGTTTATTTTAGTGCTAAGTTTTCTCGATCCATTTATTTCCTTTGATAATTCTTTTCATTGTATGTAAATTACAAAAATTCAAATTGATAAATACAATTAACGCTTATAAAAGATAAAATTTTAATTAATTAAGAATCATAATATTAATGTGTACCATTACAAAATTATATTCAAAGACTTGATATTTTGTTTAAAAATTTAATTTGTTGATTAGTTATGACCATCATTTAGAGAATGAATAATTATTATTGACCACCATTGAGTTATTCATTTATTTCACTTATATATAACTTTTATTCTTTATCTCTTCCGTTATCCTAAAGTTTTTAATAAATCTCTTACCAAATCTTTCATTTGTACATTATGTTAATTAATTTTGTAGACCTTCATCTAACAACAATTTTACTATTTTACTAATACTAACAAATTATAAAGAGAACATAACCAATTTGTAAAAGATAATATTGAGTTAAATAACTAAAATGGTCTTACATACAATATGAATTATCATGATTTTTCTATCAAGGTAATAAATATACAAAAAAAACCAAATTGTCTTTAGAAAAAATTGTAAAAAGAGTCACTATAGTTCTTATATATTTAGGCTTTATTATAAGAATTTGAAGCTGTCTTTGTATTTTTTAAAGGAAATTTTGTTACTTTTACACAATTATTATTTTGACAAAAAAATTATGATCATTCATATTATATCTAAGGCCATTTTAGTTATTTAATTCAATATTATCTTTTATAAATTAGTATATTTTCTTTAAAATTTGTTAGAAGAGATAAAATAATAAAATTATTATTATTTGAAAGTCAATAGAGGTTGAATAACATAATCCGTAACTAAATGACTTACAAAGGGATTAATTAAAAACTTAATGATGATGAAAGAGATAATGAGTAAAAATCCTATGCGAGTAAAATAAAAGTAAAATTCATGGGTTTTAAGTGATAATTACTATTTAAAGAAGGGATATAAAAGATTTTAACATTCTTAAATTGTAAGGTAATATTGATTTATTGCTTATTCTTAAATTCTTTGGTGTAATTAAATTACAAGTTAAGATAATTCTTAAATCATAAATAAGGTATTTACTTAAATTACAAACAAAAACCATCAGTGACACACGTGCTAGCAATGCAGAGTAAAGATCTAATCTGATTTCTTGTGAAGAGAGAAAGCCAAAAAGAAAATATTTATTGTTTATTTTGATTCAAGGACACATCATTATCATCAATTCATGAGACAGCCAAGCCATTAACAAAAGCACAATCAAAGAAAGAGAAGGAGGCAGACAAACCTCAGATCCTTGGACTCTCGTTATCATTCTATTGACAATAACAACCATATCTATCAAAACGACATGGAATATTCCCGCATTGCTTTCTTCCTTCGTCTTTGGACACCTCTTATCCCATCAACCTCTGTTGATTGAAAGCTAAGTTTATCCGTTACAAGGGGGAAAAAAAAAAGAATTCAACAAGAGTGAATGTAAAGACGCCCACATGAGTGTTCCTTAAAGACCCGGCAAAATTCATTCATTAATGCCTCTGCTTCATCATTTCTTTGATCTGGGTATTCCATCTGGAGCTGTGTTTCGCTTCGCTGTTTCCGCATTTTCTCGAGCATTTGTAGGGGTATTCTTTTTGGAGCTGGCTGGGTGATTTTGCTGGATCCCTGAAACAATGGCTTTGTTTAGAAAGTTCTTTTACAGGAAGCCGCCTGATGGGCTTTTGGAGATCTCTGAAAGGGTCTATGGTATGCTTTTATTCCTTCGTTTGAGAAAATGTGTTTTGGTTTGTTTTTATTTTTAGTGTTATTTATATGTAGCATCGGTGATGTTACATAATGCATCAATTTGGTTAGTTACTGCAGAGGCAGTTTTTAGAGGGGCTGCAGATTGCAATAGGATCAAATGATTTGACAACTGTCGCGAGGCTTTTTCCATTTTTATTTTTCCAGTTACCAGTTGTCATGAAAATGTTCAGTTGTTAGATTATATTAGTTAAGAAGTAATAGTAGCTCTTGCAATTGAAACTCATTGTATTATAATCTCAGGATGCAACCTTTAACTTTTTCTCTTTTTGCTCTTGATTCGTGTAGTCTTTGATTGCTGCTTCAGCACGGACATTTTAGAAGAGGAAGAATATAAGGTATATATGGGAGGCATAGTGAGTCAACTACGTGACTACTTTCCTGATGCTTCATTCATGGTGTTTAATTTCCGAGAAGGAGACTACCAAAGCCAGATTTCTCTCATATTGTCCGAGTATGATATGACTGTAATGGATTATCCTCGTCAGTATGAAGGTTGCCCGTTACTCACAATGGAGATGATCCATCACTTCTTGAGGTCAAGTGAAAGCTGGCTTTCTCTCGGGCAACAGAATGTGCTCTTGATGCATTGTGAAAGAGGTGGCTGGCCAGTCTTGGCCTTTATGCTAGCTGCCCTTTTGATATATAGGAAGCAGTTCACAGGGGAGCAGAAAACTTTAGACATGATTTACAAGCAAGCACCTCGTGAGCTTTTACAGCTGATGTCACCACTGAATCCATTGCCTTCACAACTGAGGTACCTTCAGTATGTATCAAGAAGGAATGTGGCCTCAGAATGGCCCCCGCTGGATAGGGCACTTACACTGGATTGTATTATTCTTAGAGTCATTCCTGATATGGATGGAGAAGGAGGTTTCCGCCCAATATTTAGGATATATGGACAGGATCCTCTAATGGTTGCTGATCGGACTCCCAAAGTATTGTTCTCAACACCAAAAAAGAGCAAACTGGTTCGCCATTACAAGCAGGTGGCTCTTAGGCTCTTTACTTATATGATTTAGTTGTCTTCTCATTTAAAATTTTAATCTTTGTTCATACAAGGTCAAAAGAAGACTTTTTTTTTTTTTTAATAATTTTTTGTTTGGTTCATGGTCTTCCCACAATTTGTCTCTCTCTTAGAAGTCTTACAAATGTTTTAGGATTTATGATGAGTTTGTTTTGCAGAATTTCATTAATTGAAGCACTGATTATTTTTTTATTTATTTTTTCAAAACTTATTTGGTAATAATGTGCTATCTCTTTTTTTTTGGGGTCTGAACTAAAGACCTGATGCTTCTTTCTGTCTGTATGATGTGTGTTAGAAAGAAAGGTTTTTGACACTTTTTAGTGGGAACAGTAAATTGTGATATTTCTAGAAGCTTTTTAATTCGAGGTAGTTCAAGTCCGTGAAAGTGCATTTGTTTTATTTTATTATTCATGTGTGGTATAGTAGCCCTTGATTGTATTGGTAAACCTGTTCCAACCATGATGTGACTGCTATATATATTTGCTCTATTTCAGCTAGGAGGTTTCCTTTTTCCAACAGCAAACCTCCTATTTCCAACAGCAGGAAGTGTTATGGAGTATGGGAAGAGGTTGTAGATTATATCCTTCCTCTAGAAGTAGAAGACATGTAAGGTTGCTAAGTCTATTATCTTGTGTTCTGGAGCATTGCATGGAAATGTTCTTGGTGCTAGGACAACCAAAAGATGCACACAACCAATGTACAAATGATACACTCCCCTGTTGGTCCACTGTATCTTGTCCTTGTCTAAAACAAATGAAAATTAATAGATTAGATATTTTGATACTTGATCACTATTAAAATGTTTTTATTTTTGATATCCGATAACCCCTCAATCTTTTTCTTATTTACTAAATTTTAATTTGGGTGCTACTTCCTAATTCTACGTCTATCCTAAGTGTGTGGCCTCAAGGTTGTTTAAAGTTTGAACCCTTGACCTTGTGGTTGAAATCAAGGGCTTTTATGACTAAGCCCTACCATTTGGGTTACCATTACAAGATGTCTTAGCTGAGATGCTAGTATTTTATGTAGAAATTACTTTGGAGAAGTGACCTTGCGATGTGATCAATCCATATTCCATTGAAAATCCAAAATAAAGCTTTGTGGCGTGTACGAGTAATTTTCTTGTTGGCCATGTTAGAAAATTTTAAGATCTTGTGCTACTAGCTACCTTGAAAGTAACAAAGAAGAAATTTGTTGTGTTTTATTTCTCCAAATGTTTGTACTGTGTTCTCAACTTGTGTTTAAAGAATGTTTGCTCTTCACAATAGCAGAGGTATATCTTCCTCTCTTAAACATACAAGTGAATTATGAATATGGATCTCTTCTCATGTGTGTGTTATGCATTCATCTTCTGAGTTAGATTCTCAATGGCTTTTTTACATTTATTTTACGTTGGGGTTACCCATCATATGACAAGAAATCCAGCTGCATTTCAATACTTTAATTCAAAGATGCATTTATATTCTTCCAGCATTTGACAATACATACATTTAGCTCCTTCATTTGTTGTTGCAGGCAGATTGTGAACTAGTGAAAATTAACATCCACTGCCATATTCAAGGTGATGTTGTGCTTGAGTGCATTAGTTTGGATAGTGATCAAGAGCGTGAAGAGATGATGTTTCGGGTAATGTTCAATACGACCTTTATAAGATCAAACATTTTGATGCTTAACCGTGAAGAAATTGACATCTTGTGGAATGCTAAGGATCAATTTCCCAAGGACTTCAGAGCGGAGGTATCTATTTGTGTTCCCCTTCTCCTCTATTTGCTAATTCCATTTGAGTTTAGAAGGAACTAATGTATTGTGTCTGGATGAAGGTTATTTTTTCGGAGATGGGTGGTGCAACATCTCTTGTTTCATTTGATTTGCCGGGTATGGAGGAGAAGGATGGCCTTCCTATAGAAGCATTTGCTAAAGTTCAAGAAATTTTTAGCAACGTTGATTGGCTAGATCCAAAGTCAGATGTTGCACTAAATGTGCTCCAGCATATCACACCATCAAGTATCCTCCAAGAAAATTTGGACACTGGTCCTACCCAAAGTGCAGAAATGGGCGGTTTGTTAGCATCAACTCTTGAAAAAGTTATAGAGAAAGCAAAATTAGAGGCAGCAGATAGCGACCCGTGGAGTCCTACATCCATTGCTTGGAATCTATCTACACCATTGATTAAACCATTCCTAGATGCAAATTCCCCTCAGAAGAAGCTTGAAGCCCAAGAACTGCGGGTTGCTCTTCAACGGCCTGCTCAATCTAAGATTGAACCCCAAGAACTGCAGGTTGCTCTTCAACGACCTGCACAATCTAAGATAATTTCTCAGGGAGTATCTCAGTCTTCACTATCTGCTTCAGCTTCGCTTTGCAATAACTTGCAAGGATCACCTATGCCTCAATCAAGATATCATAGTGCTCCCTCAGCCCTTGGTATTACAGCTCTATTGCATGACGATAACATGTCTAACAGTGAAGAAATCACACATCAGGTGACAAGATCTCTACCTACTATAACTAGTTCATCTCCTTCTTTTACAAAAATGATGAAACCACTGCAGCTTAATCTTTTGCCTACTTCACCATTCCCAAGAAACCTTTACCCATTACGATCTTCAATGGAGTCTCCTACATCTATTCAAGAAACTTGTGTGACCCCTCCTTCTCAACCAGATTCTTCAGCAGCAGAGTCTTTACTGGCACAACTTCCGGGAACCAAATCACAAGATAGAGAGCAGTCATTATCAGTTTCATGTCCCACTTCTCCAATGCCTTCTATTTTGGAGGTATCTGCTTCTGTAACCAAGAGCTCACATTCAGCTCCCTCTCTGTCTCCACCTCCCCCTCCTCCACCCCCTTCTTTTTCAGGGGCTTCTCCGTCTCCCATAGCCAAGTATTCATTTCCAACTCCTCCTCCTCCCACTCCCCCCTCCCCACCTCCTTTTGCAAGAATATCTCCATCTTCTTCCATCAAAAACACAATTTCAATCCCCCCTCCTCCTCCCCCACCCTCTTCATTTTCAGGAACATCTCCATCCTCTATTGTGAAGAACTTGGTTTCTATCCCACCTCCTCCTCCTCTACCCCCTTCATTTTTGGGAACATCTCCATCCTCCATTGTGAATAACTCAGTTTCTGCCCCACCTCGTCCTCCTCCACTCCCTTCATTTTCGGGAACATCTCCATCCTCCATTGTGAATAATTCAGTTTCTGCCCCTCCTACTCCACCCCCACCCCCGTCTTTTCCTGGAACTTCTCCATCATTGACTGTCAAGAGCTCATTTTCAACCGCCCCTTCTCCTCCACCACCCCCTCAGGTTGTTACATCAGCTGCCACAAAGAGTTCAGCAGTTACACCCGGACCTCCACCACCACCTCCACCTCCTTTACACTCTGGGGCTCCTGTTATTACATCTGCAGCACCACCACCACCCCGTCCTCCAAGTTTTGCTGCAAAGGATTCATTGCCCAATAAACCTTCAACCATTCCTCCTGTGCCACCTGCACCATCAGCCAAAGGGTTATCATTATCAAAACTTGGTGGTGCCTCTCCTCAATCACATTCTGGAGTTAGTAATGGCAATATCCCTCCAATTCCTGGACCTCCCTCTGGTGCTCCTTTTGCTGCAAAGGGACGAGGCCTATCACGTGCAAGTCCCAGAAGTCAGTCTCAACCTAGAAAGAATAACCTGAAACCATATCATTGGTTAAAGTTAACAAGGGCAATGCAAGGAAGCTTGTGGGATGAGGCACAAAAATCGGATGAAGCTTCCAAGTATGCATTATGTTGTTAGTGTCTGTACTTTTTTTTGGTTCTGTTTGTTTAATATTTGTTTGATCCTGTTGTTCTTGTTGGCATTTAATGTTCTAACTTCTTGTCTGTGCCAGGGCTCCTGAGTTTGACATGTCAGAGCTAGAGAGTCTTTTCTCAGCAGCTGCTCCAAATTCAGATTCTCGGGGTGGGAAGTCAAATCGCCGCTCCTCGGTACCCAAATCTGAGAGAGTCCAGCTGGTAATTAGTGTCTAATTTTGGTAGAAGGGAAGCTAGTGTTAGTTTACTTGCCCCTGCAAAAGTGGTTAGTAGTAGTTTCTATTAATCGTGACTCAGGGTTGTCAACCTTGCCATATGTCTCAAGTTCTTGATTTGTAGTCTGTTGTGGAATGGCCAAAGATCATCAATAGTTTGTGAGAACAGAACTACATAATTAATCTTCACAGAATACTAGATATAGTACTTCTGAAGTGATTGGGTGTGTTGTGCTGTTTGTAAGTGATGTGTCCTCTCTTTTTCAAAATTTTCTGTGTATTAGAAGATTGTTAACTGTCTTTCTGTATGTGTGAACTGCTGGCATGAAGTGAAGGTTCACTTGGGAATGGCCTCTTGTGTTTTTGTCATGTCTTCTTGATGAAAGATCAGTCATCTGTGGCTTATCTAGTCTTTGCTTGCCATCTCAGAAGGTATCTCCTTGCTTTGCAGATTGACCTCAGGCGGGCATATAACTGTGAGATTATGCTTACAAAGGTTAAAATTCCCTTGCCTGATTTAATGGTAAGCTAAACCTTACGCAACTCTTCCGAAAATCTTGATAACTTTATTAGAAACTTCTTTTCTCTTAGAAATTCAATGCTAAATAATAAATTTCATGTTTATTCACAATACGATATGTTTGACTATTATTGATTTGCTTATTGCTCTTTTCATACTCGAGCTTGCTTTCTTTGCCAAAAAAACTTTTGGTATATTCTGTCGTACATTTAGAATTGAACAGCCCCCTGCTGCAGATGCCTTACTGATTGGGAAATTAAAGTTCAACACCAATTTATCGGTTCACAAATTAGATTCCATGAAGAGTTAAATTACGTTCTTTCTTCTCCCTGCTAATTCCTTACAGAGTTCAGTCCTCGCATTGGATGATTCAGCATTGGATGTTGATCAAGTTGATAATCTTATCAAGTTTTCTCCAACAAAAGAAGAGATGGAGTTACTCAAGGTATTGAAAACGGATACTCTTTTCTGTTATAATAATGTGCGGTTTTCCTTTTTTTATTTTTATTTTTTCCCAGTAGAAATCTTCCTTAGTGTCATGGTGTTTGTTTAGAGTTAAAGTTGTATATTTGTGTTCAGGGTTATAATGGCAAAAAGGAAAACTTGGGAAAATGTGAACAAGTGAGTGGAGTATTCTTGTATTTTTTTTTCTTCCCCTTCACATTTATGCATCATGGTTAGTGTGATGGTACAAGTAGAATTGGCAATATGGTTTGGTAAAATCACGTTCAATTTTGTTGCAAGTTAACAGCCTTGTGAATTTTGTGATAGTTCTTCTTAGAATTGATGAAAGTGCCACGGGTGGAATCAAAGCTAAGAGTTTTCTCATTTAAGATACAATTCCGTTCCCAGGTGATTTACATGAATATGATACTTCAGGTTGTTGTTTATACCAATTTTGATGGTGGATGATGATGCCTTATCTATTGTTTTTACAGGTTTCTGACCTTAGAAATAATTTAAATACTATAAATTCTGTATCAGAAGAGGCAAGTTCACTTTGATGTTAAAAGTTTGAATATTATAGGAACAACTTCTTTTTCATAAAGATTTTATTTTGTTTAATGCTCTTTTCTACTCCCTTCAGGTGAGGAATTCAGTCAAGTTGAAAAGGATCATGCAAACTATTCTTTCTCTGGGTAATGCTTTGAATCATGGAACTGCAAGGGGTGAGTGAGTTGGTGACTCCTTATTTTAACTCTAAACTTGAAGAAGCCACAAAGAGATTGAATTGAAAGTTCTTATATTATTGTATGGGTCGTCTTAATGTGCGCCCAAAACCACCGGCTAACACTTCGAAGGTTTTGTAATGCTTTTCATAAATTGTATTCAATGATTGAAAATTTGTCTATAGAAGTAATTTATAGATTAAAAATCATTGAATTCAATGTCAAAATGATTTGAAGGTTGCGTAGTGTCTTTTGAAAATTTTATTTAATGATTAAATATTTAATGATTTTTAATCAATAATGAATCCAACCCATTTTTTTCAAGATAATAATTTTTTAATTATTACGAGGATAATTTTGTCATTATTTATTTATGTAATAAGCTTAAATGTTCTAAAAATCTTTAACAAAAGTTATTAACTTATGATAATTTAAAAAAAAAAAAAAAAAATCAATTTCAGAATTCAGAATGGTTTACCAAATTTGTTGCTGGGTGTAATGGTCTTAACTTAAAATGTTAGATTTGTTCTCTCAGTAATTTTTTATTTCCTTGCTGCAGGTTCGGCTGTTGGATTTCGATTGGATAGTCTCCTCAAACTCACTGATACACGAGCCCGGAACAACAAGATGACTCTAATGCATTATCTTTGTAAGGTAGAATTCTTTCCTCTCTAATTTATTCTCTTCCCAATCATATTTTTTGATTAGTTATGCACTTTGTTCCTGTCCACGGGTCTATACTCTTTTAAAAGAGCTGATTGCATTACCTTTCCCTCTTTAAGCTTAGCTTTGACCTTCGTATATAGCTCATACTTGTGTCTTTTTAATCAATGCTATATACTTGTATCTATCTAATCTATGTCATATATGGTTGTATGTATGTCGGGATATTTGAAATATGTCATGATGTTATGCTATGTAAGTGCCCAACCAGTTATGTATGTGCAGTTATGTATTTGGAATTCGTTTGATTAAGGTATTACCCATGTGTTGGTTCCCATGGCCTGCTTTTGTTTTGGAAGATATTAGAATCAGAAATAAATTGATATGTGGTTGAGAGGGAAACTGATCTGGAAGAAAGCCCTAATAAATTAAGGAAGATAGGTACCGTTTCTTTCAGGGAGGAACTCAAGTCTTTGCATTTAATTTTTTGGTTCCCACCTGCTTCATTTGTAAGCTTTTGGGAAAACATCCGAAGAGAACCGAGTCAAAATGTGTGGGCTGCTTGAAAGTAACTTTGTCCTAAGATTAAGTCAGTCACTAGTGAAGAACAATAAGGCAAAGCTGCCTATAGTAGAACCAGTTCAGTTCATTAGCGAACTATTGTTTTAGCTCACCTGTACAGTACGGCCTTGTACATCCGAACAGTAAGATTTTAGAAGTGTAAAAGCACTGTACATTAGGTCACATTGGAATTTTTGTATAATAAATGACATCTTTAATTGACACCCTGGGTCACTCAGGTAGGTCACCATGTCTTCATTAGTTCATAGTTCAATTTATGCATTGAATAGTAAAGAAGTGATTTGATATAAGAAGTTTGGATCTGAAGACAAATTTTGTATATGTGCATTTTGTTATCATTTTTTTGGCTTTCAAGCTGTAGGTACTTGCTGAAAAGTTGCCAGAGCTTCTAGATTTTCCAAAAGATCTTGTGAGTTTGGAGGTTTCAACCAAGGTACTTTTTTCTTTTGTCCTACTTCCAGTTTTTACTACAGTTGAGTTTCTGCGTTTTGCATGCTGGTTAAATGGTTAATCATTATGCAGATACAATTAAAGTATTTGGCAGAGGAAATGCAAGCTATTAGTAAAGGACTGGAAAAAGTTGTACAGGAATTGACTGCCTCTGAAAACGATGGTCCAATATCAGAGAATTTTTGCAAGGTAATTCCTGGATAACAGCTACTTATATAAGGTTGTATTTAAGGGTGAACACACCAGCATCTTGTGTACTTATTTATGTGGATGGGGTCCTCCACTTTTGTGCATTGATGAAATTTTTGCCATTGATAATGGCATTACTTCTTAAAACATGCAATAGTTTTGTATTTTCTCTTTAAGCTGAACATATTAAGGAGCATTTCACACAATACTAGAGTGTGGAAATGAGGCAAAGCTTTGAAAGGGAGAGGAAAGTTGCATGTAACTGGTTTGGCCTGCAAAAGTTTCTCATTGGGTCTTTTAGTATGTTTGCTTTGGCCATTGAACAAGTTTAATTTTGGACAGGAATGTAATACTAATATCACTGAGAATTTGTTGACAGTCAAGAACGTTTACTACCGGGAAGCTGGTTTTGAGCATTTACTGTAAATTTTAGCCACAATTTAAAACAATTTGACTTGAAATGTCCCTCAATGTTGATATACTGCTATAAGTTTTGCATCCTTTGACACCTAATTGTCCTTGTAGGACTGAATATTCTCCATAATCTAGCCCTAGTCAAGGAGCACGTGGCTTTTTTTCACTTCACTTATTAAGTAATGCCAAATTGCCAAAAGAATTGTCCTTTATCATTGGTTGCTCACTTGCTTGTGTTTATATTTTCATGTTCTTTGAATTCTAGTTCCTTTTAATTGCTAATTCTTCTTTTATTTTTATTTTTTTGGTGTTGGGCTTGAAAATGTTTAGCTTCTAAAGGGGTTCCTTAGTTTTGCTGAAGGTGAAGTGAGGTCCTTGGCATCGCTGTATTCTGGTGTGGTATGTATATTTTTATTTGTTATGTAGCTGTTATCTGACAATTGTGATTTGGTTGCAATGTAAGAAGCAAGCATTACTAGTTATACTTCTGCATTTGTTTATTTTCAGGGGAGACAGGCAGATGCATTGGCTCAATATTTTGGAGAAGATCCAGCTCGTTGCCCATTTGAGCAAGGTACTATCTAGTTCTGATTAGTCTGTGTTATGGTGCAGCAGAAATACAAAGAAAAATTATTTTTCATTTAGTTACATCATCTTTTATGGAATTTTAGTTGTGTCTACTTTGCTCAACTTTGTGCGGATGTTTGTTCGAGCACATGATGAAAACTGCAAGCAGCTTGAATTTGAAAGGAAAAAAGCACAGAAGGAAGCAGAAACTGAAAAATTGAAGATGGGTAATGCCAGAAAGGAGCCTGTACGCTCAATACACAGTACCTTAAATAGTAACATCATCAAATGATCACCAATTTTTATATGCATCAATCTGTTGATCAATACAAGCTGTCTCCACTGTCAGATATTAAATTCTTCCAGCAATGATGACCTGTACAGAAACCGACACAAACTAATACTGGCAAGATGAATGATGTGCGGAAGAATAAAACACTTACAGACAGCACGAATAAACAGTCAATGAAATGAAGGTTGTGTATGGCAGGGACAGATACCCATTTTAATCAGTAAGCCTATGAACCCTCTATTCTATTCTGGAACTTTTAACCTTCTGTACTGATTTGTTGTATCGTTTCTTATTTGGTTTATTGTTTCTGGTACAGAGATGGAGTTGACAAAGTCCTATGCGATGAGCTACTTGTGAGGCGGCTCAAAAAATTTTGTAAAATTATCTGTATTAGCTTCTTAACCCCATTCTATATATTAGATTTCTTTTAATCTTACATTATTCTTCTGTATATTTTGAGTTATAGGATGTAAATGTTTATATGTAATGTTGTTGAAAGGAGTAGCAAAGGCAAAAATTTCCTTTCACATGGTACTCATCAAATATTATATCCTTCCACGGCATGCACATCTATATTTTTATTTAAAAAACTCAAGAATTTCCAACTCAACCCATCCTAGTATGAATATTATATGGTTTAGCTGATCGAATATCTTAAAAGCTGAGTTTTAAAAAATCTTTATCTTTTTTAATGTTTTCAAATCATTAAAGATATTCTTATTAAGGTGCTGATGGAATAAAGACCTTTTTTGGTCTATCAGAAAAGTTTGACCCGTAGTATACATTTCCATATCATTACATGTAGTTCATGTACACGCGAAATGCATTTACAAATGAGAATTCTCGGAGCTGGATTGGACCCTTTATAATTGTGTTCATTACATCTTTGTTAGGATGGAAAATAGTTCCATATTATCACAGCTCATGTTCATATGCATATGCACATTTTTTAATGAGTGTAAATGATAGTTCTGCAAAGTTAGTCTATCTGTTAAACCCTAGCAATTTCCGTCTCCCATAAATTTGATGAGTGGGAACCCAACCCATATCAGGTTTAATGGCAGCTTCCGTTCTCTTTCTCAACAGTAGAAACTTTTTGGTTTAACCATAATGAAATGGATCTCGTGACATAGCCATATATTTCAATTTTCTTTTTAAACTGATTAACCACTTAAATACAAATAATTAGAATTTGGCATGTAATGACGAAGTCTTTGTTTCGAAGTTTGTGGCAACTTCTTTATTGTTTGTTTAAGTTTACCAAATATCTAACACAGTTTCTGTCCGGGATAAATACCAGACACCCTCCACGTTTGGACGAAGTATTGAACTCCCTCCAATATTTGAAAAAGTAATGTAAACACCTTTCAAGTTTGGGTGAAATAACATAGGCATCCCTAAATTCTTTATTAAAACTTTTTTACCCTTATATGTCTTACTCAAAAATTAACAAAATAATAAAAGGATAAAATCATAGACCCCCTTATGGTAAGACATATTTAGTATTTGGACATGATTTATTAATCATCACAAAACCTCCTATTATAAAACATATATATTATATTATATAGATATGTGTGTATATATATATTTTTTATGTTGAAATATACTTTTATATTATTTCAAGATTATAAAAAAATAAAAATATTATGTTAAAAAATTTAAAAAAATATAATATAATATTAAAAATAAATAATTTTATAAAAACTTATTAGAATGTATGAAATAAATATGATTGGAATAACTAATTATTTATCTATTAAAAAACTTACTTTATAAAATAAAGATGATTTTGGTATTTTATTATTTTTAATTGATTATTTTAAAAAAATTGTTTACTCTATAAAATAAAAGAGGTTCTATGATTTTATCCCTTTATTATCTTATTAATTTTTGAATAAGATAAATAAGGGTAAAAAAGTTTTAACAATGAATCTAGGAGTATCTATATTACTTCACCGAAATTTGAGAGTGTTTATATTACTTTTTCACTTCATTCGAATATAAGGAGTGTCTATTTATTTATCCGGTTTCTGTCCCGAACTCAAGTAATGTGCCCCATCATACCAAATCCATCTGAAGTGTTTTTTGTTCAGATTGATGGACTACGTTTCGCATGCATATTAATAATGGTAAGAGATTACGCAAACACATAATTTTTTCACCTACTGATATAAATATAGCTAAAAAATTATACGAAATCATATTAAACGTCTTAGACGTTTAATAGGAAACGAACCACAAAATCCCAACACATAATATTCTCATTCTATCTATCAATGGACAGAAAACAGAGAAAAAACTTTGCATTCTCATGCACAGTTAAATCCTATCCATTAATTAATTACACATATTCGATCCATATATATAAATTCATCAAAACATTGTTGGTTTAGCTAGCCAGGTCGTTGATGGAGCTTGCAACCGCTGCAGCTAAGGCTATGGTGAAGTTGGGATCTTTTGTTAATGTTGCCACATATTCTTCCATCCTCCTCTTCTTATTAAAATCTTGCATATAGTTTTCAGAAGGTCTTTTGCTTTCTGGATTGGATCCCGAAAGAGTAAGATCAAGGGTGATAGCTGATGAAAAAGGATTATTTGATGTGCTTTCGGCTGATCTATGAACATGATCTCCTGATGATGAGAAAGAATTACCAAGCGAACAACAATGAACTTCATGGTTGTGTTCTCCTTCGTAGGTTGCAACTAGAAATGACTCGTCCTCCATGCATCTCTGAACCTAAAAATCCAGAATTCATACATAAAATATTATAGATTTCACCTTCAGGTTGTGTGTATGTTTTGTTTCTGACTGTAACTAGCTTTGATGAAAAAATCTAAATTTCTTAGCTAAAATAGTACTCCAAGAAAGTTTTTGAGGCATGCATACCCTCTTTTTGACTGGGCATCCTGATGAAGCCATGGCACATCTGTAATAAGCTCGAGGTGATGGGTTATCTTTAGTTACCTTTTGTCCATATTTCCTCCACTGGTATCCATCTTTCACTGCCTAAAATCACAATGGAAATTTCTAAAATAATATATGTATATATCTTTAAACAGTTAAAACTTAAGTAGGTTTTTCTCCTGATGTAAGCTCTCTTCAACTTTTTTATATTGATGTGAGGTAACTTTTGGATTATATTAAAACAAGGTTTTAAAAGACTTACGAGGCTCTTGTCCATCGAGTCCGGTTTGAAAAAAAATTTTGATGTCTTGGCTGCACGAACTTCTGGTCTTTCTCCCTTTTCCCAGTATGCAGCAGAAGTTCTCTGGATATGTGATTGAAGGATGTTGCATTTCTTGTTCATAACTTCTAACATAAATCTCAGATTCTCGTTCTCTTTCCGAATAACCTCGAACTGGGCTTGCAGCAATTCCACCTGAACAGGCATATTTTTATGTGTAGCCGAGTATAGACAGATCTTAAAGGCAATGAACACCTTGCGAAGGACTCATATTTATCTAGCATATATGATCAGGAGAAACAAAAGTACAGAATGACACTTCGACTGATGAGAAAAAGGATTTAGAAATCCATTTACCTTATCTTTAGCAGAGGTGCGGGCATCCATGATCTGGGTTTGATTGTTAATACGCAGTAGTTAACGAGGAGTATTAATTTTTAGCAGAGAAGACAATATAAGATAGAGAAAGACTTATATTTATAGATACATGAATATTCTCGTGTAGTAGTTGGCAGGAACCGTAAGACCGTCTTGTTCACGCCGCCTCCTCTCTAATTAAGATCAAAGAAGACCAATCTGTTCTGGTGGCTGCTTCTGCTAGATCTCTCTCTGAATAAGTGTAAGTGAGAGAAATTCTGATAGGCTGTTAAAAAAGGCAAGTACAGGTACAGCTAGTCAGTAATTGGAATCCAATTCCATGTGTTGGAAAAACATTACAAGCTAACGGTATTAAAAAATAAAAATAAAAACAAAGCTACATATTAATGCTTTTTCTACATGAATCACGCATTTAATAATTATTTTCCTCAGAGTCAGTCAGATGTAAGCCATCTGACATCACCTTATGCGAAGTAAGCTGACTCTTCCTTTCCACGTCCCCTTATTCCCCTTTTTTGTTTAACATGTTTGAGGGTTCATGCAATTACGCAAATCCAATTTCATTTTCGTTACTTCTTCTGAACTATTTGACGATTTCTTAAAGATTTTCACCAGTACCATACATGCAGATAGCTAGCTAGAATTAATTGTAAACTTGGTAGTATTTTCATGGAATATATAGGTAAAGAAAGATTTTCAACCGAGAATGAATGTTAGTCCAACACGTGAGTTCTAAATTAATGGTTTTATTGGACCAAAATCATGAATCCGTGGAATTGAATGTCAGAGCAAGGAAAGTAAATCAAGTATTTTCTTCTTTGACGGCTGATCAATTGGCAAAAGATAGACTTAGTTAATATTATTATTGTTACTATTATTATTACTAATTATTCATCAAACTGAATCTTGGACTCAAACATGGAGTAGTCTATTAGTCCACAGAATCGATTAAGATAGATGCCTGCAGCACCCTCGTACCGGACCATCCAACACAGTAAAATTCTTGCCCTCGCATGCATTGGGACTATATCAATAAAAAAAATACAATTAGAAAGGAATCCCCAAGACGAAGAGAGGGATATGTGCATGGCATCTACCAATGGCAATGAGACCAAGTAGTTATTTGTAAAATTTTGAAAGAATATATTTCATATATAGTACAAGTCATGTTGTATGGTGATTGGTGGCGGGCGTACAGGTACGGCAGCCAAGGAAGTCTTTGGTTCACATTTGAGGTTGAGACGACTGAATTTGAGTTAATGGTTGATTCGAAGTCTTGAAGTCAAGCACACCACAAACACGTAGACAAAAATTAATTGAAAATATGGATAATTTTGAGTCTTTGAAGCCTCAAATAGGCCGAAGAGGGTACCAGATGCCACAAGACGTTGGGTTGGTTTATGGAATTTGTATCGCATTGTCCCAATCTCACCCACCAATATGGCCCCAGAAGTGGACTTGTGTCCCTACTTTTTATAGTCTTCGGATTTGGGAACTTCATTCATATCATTTCCGTCTTTACCATTACCTGTGGACGCCAGCTTCTTCTAAGGAAAAAGTAGTTTTGGCTACATGTGAATTCAAGCTTATTTCAAAATAAAATGACTATCTCAGCTAAGTAGGCTCCAATTCTAGATTTAATTTATATTTTTACTAACCTCAAAGTTAAAGCAATTAAGTTGATAGAATATATATATATATATTAAAACAAGAGTGCGTCAATTATCATTTATCCGTAGCTTTTCACTGTGTTAATTGATTGGACTCCTTCTTTGTATTACTTTTCAGTTAAAATACGTCTCTTTAGTTTATATATGTAATAGTGTAATTAACGTAAGGATAGCATTAGAGGGAAAGGTATATCTTAACTATGTCAAGGAAGTTATATTGCTTCATTCAAATATTTGTCTAGTACACTGTCACATTACATATTTATTTACTTTCTTTTTCATCTAAGTCATCACAACAATGATTGGAAGTTTAAAATCAATATATAATATGATTTTATTTTGATAAGTGAATCTAACGTATATATACTGTAATACCATTCATATTTACGGTTAGAGTTAATGGAAGAGAAATAATATATGAAAGTTTAGGTTCATATTCATTGTACTACGTCAACGTAATAACAAATATATTTATGCCATTCGTATTTTATTTTCTACATAACTTTGAAAAATAATATTTTAAAAATAGTAAGTTATTAATATTCAACAATGAATTGATTGCTTTAGATAAGAAGCTCAAACAGTATTAACTTATGTTAACAAACTCACATGGTATATTTAACTTATCTTAATAAGAGAGTCCATGGTGGCACACCCCTTTTTGGGCTACTTGAATATTCACATACAGATGGACTCTGATAACACCCTAGAGCTCACAACCTCCTAAACATAACATTCTTTGATAATCTACACATTGATGAACTTTGGTGGAATCGGGAGCTCATAACATTTTGAACTATTCTACAATAGATGGACTTTGTAGTTCACAACGTCCTCACCCTGACATCGAACATCTGAACAATAGATGGACTCTGGAGTTCACAATGTCCTCACCCCAACATCGAATATCCGCACATGGATGGACTATAGAGCTCACAACGTCCTCACCCAAACATTCGTACATGGATGGACTCTGTAGCTCATAATGTCTTGAATAATAGATAGACTCTGGAGTTCACAACGTCCTCACCCTAACATCGAACATCTGCACATGGATGGACTCTAGAGCTCACATTGTCCTTACCCTAACAACGTCCTCACACTAACATTTACACATGGATGGACTCTGTAGCTCACAACGTCTGAACAATAGATGAACTCTGAAGTTCACAACGTCATCACCGTAACATCGAACATCAAAATAATAAATGGATTATGTAGTTCACAACTTTCTCACCTTAACATTGAACATCTAAACAACATATGGATTCTAGAGTTCACAATGTCCTCAGCCTAATATCGAACATCTACACATGGATGGACTCTGGAGCACACAACGTCTTAAACTATTCTAAACAATAGATAGACTCTGGAGTCCACAACGTCCTCTCTAACATTCGCACATGGATGGATTTTGATAACACCCTGGCCCACTATTAAATATTGTTTGCTTTCGATAAACAATCATTCATGATTTTGTTTTAAGATTTTATAATCTAAAAAGTCTTTAACAATTTAAGGGGTTCACACATTATTTAACTTATCTTAACTTATCCCTCTCACGTGATATTAAATATTACTTGTATTCTTTTTCATAATGGAGAAGGTCTTGCGTAAGGAAATTACAAATGCAGCCAACCAATCGTATGTTGCTATATCAACATACTTATGATACAAGCACCATATGATTAATCGGTTGCATGTGCAACGGTGCGGGAAAGATTTTTCACTCATAATATATACATCATATGAATTTATGAATTAGTTGTACTGACTTATCCTATTCTAGACTTTTCCCAAGCGAAAGCAATTATATAGGAGAATTAATTACCACGAGAAGTGGTGCAACGGTGCCGAAATGGCCGTTGCTAGTATGGCTAACATGATGAAGTTAGCAGTATTGAAACTTTAAGAAATCAAATTGATGATTATATGGCTCCATTATCAACTTTATTTACAATGCAAACTATGAAGACCTAGAAAAAAGATAAAGAGTGCTAGGAAGGGAGGGGCATATGTTTGTTCATAGTTTGGGATTCGCCTGCTGCTTTTTAGCATCTTGTCTGTGTATTCTCAGACAAATAGTTTAGGATAGATTTTGAAGATATTCTTGAGACTTCCTTGTTAATTAGTTAGCCATTAACTGTATTTTTTTGTGCTTCCTTGATTATATTCATCATCATCTTCAGCAGTTGGACCCAGAAAATTAATTAACTAGCAAAGAAGTGCTCTCTTTTTTTTTTTATTAATTGAAGATTCTATCTACATAAATACATAAATAATTCTATATAAATAACTGATACTCTCAAATAGTAGTAAAATTGCCATGTAAGAAAAAGAGAGTAACTCTGAATCTTAACTCTCCTAGTGTACATATGCCGTTAGTTTCACCATTTTTCTCCGCTGGTCTGTTCAACAAATCTTCCCGAAATTGCAGCTGCAAGCGCTGAAGTGAAATTGGGATCTCTTGTCAAAGAAGCAGCCATTTGTTGAACCAAAATCTGTTTGATTGCTGGCGCCTCATTAATTTCTTGGAACATGTCAAGAGTGACAGCAGACTTCCTGCAGGTTGATACAGGAAATGAAGCAAGAGTTGTGCCTTGGCTCGGACTCAATGACAATTCAGGTTTTGAAGGTTGTGGATGGTTGTGCTCTCCTTCGTATGTCGCTACCAAGACAGTTGGATCCTCCGCATTTCTTTGAACCTGAGTTTGATCATCAGAACGAAAATTATCATCAGATATTGAGATTTTGCTTTAATTAATAGAATTCTAATGATATCCCAGAAAGGAAATTAAAGGGTAATCGATAAGCATTGGCTTTGGCTTACCTTCTTCTTCACTGGGCAGCTTGGCGCAAAAGAGCACTTGAAGTAAGCCCTGGGAGATGGGTTATCTCTGGTAACTTTTTGACCATATTTTCTCCATTGATATCCATCCTTCAAAATCTGCAAAATAAACCAATAATACTCCAAATAAGGATAAGCAATTCTCAATCATATGATAATAAAAGAAAAACCCCTTTTTAAAGAGAAACCTATCTAAAAGCCCAAGCATGAACTCACCAGGCTTGAGTCGGAAGCACTGGTGCGCATATAAAACCTGGAAATCTTAGTCTTGGAGTTGCAGTGATCCTTTGGCTTTTTACATGATTCTTCATCGCTAGAGCTGCACTCAGTATGTCCATTAAATCCAATCATATTGGTGTACTCTTCACTCTCTGCCTTTCTCTTCTTTGACTCGTTTTTATCTGTGCTTTTTCTCATCAAATCCATATATTGCTCTTGCAGATTCTGGTAATTCTCGCATAAAGCTGTTAGCATTTCACTTAGCTTCTTGTTCTCAGCGTTCATCCGATTCAACTCTTCCGCCAAAACCCCACTCTGTTTACCGAAAAAAAAAAATCAATCTTGTTAACTCAAAATCATCCAGGAGAGGAGGGCAAAATCTTAGGATCAAATTGAGTGGCTTAGATGATCGTGAACATATATATAATATAAACAGAAACTCACCTCTTGTTTAACATGAACTTTCCCTCCAAATTCATCCAAGTCTCTTCCGTTAAACTCTCTCTTCTGAATCAAGAACAAATTAAAATTTTCATTAAGAAGAGAATTTAACATATATAAGAAAAATGAAAGAAGAGAACAAATCATAATTGAGCATATATCTATCTATAGTAGTAGTACTCACCGGAATTTGAGGCGCAGGATTCAGATTAAGATCGAGAGTAGTGTCAACCCATGTGGAGTCCATTGAAGAGGCTAATAATTAACGAGAGTATAGAAAATCAGAAAGAAATAAATTGCAAAACGTTTTTGTTCTGGTCCAATGGAAAGAGGAAAAGGGTGGTAATATATAGAGAAAAGTTGCAAACTGTGGAATAGTTTCCAGGAAAGTGGAGAAGAAAATAAAAATATCAATTGATTTGTGATCGTCCCCCCCACTCAAGTTGCCTTTCTCTGATGCCAATGTGCGGACGCTAATAAAAATCTAGAAAGAGGGGTAGGCAGGAAAGTCATGTACGTCGACGCTGTTTGAATAATTAATTAATTAATGAGAAAGAATGAATTCTCTTCTATCTGTATTGTCAGTCGTCAAGGTCAAGGCCTGTTTCCCTTCCCGTTCTGTTTGTCTATTATTATATAATTTTATATAAGTGTTGACCACAGTTGAGGTCGTTTCCAGGCTCTTTCTTTCTTATCCCGCACACGTGTTTTACTCTACTCCACTCAACTCAACTTGGAGTATTACTTGTGTTGATTAAACTATTTACTATGTAATGGAGATAGAATTTGACACGTTTTTAGTAGCTTCTTCCATTGCAAGAACAAGAGGTTATTAAGATTTTTTATCTTTTGGGAAGAATATCGAAAACTGATGTGGGGAGAGGTGGACCCTTGCCTTGATTGAATTGATTTGATTTTGATGAGATACACAAACGTGAAAAGGAGAACAAAAAAAGATTCCGAGAATTGTCTACTTAGTCGTCTTGACTCCAGAAAAAAAACACCACGTTAGCCCACACGGCTTTGAAAATTTTTCCTTCTTTCTTTGACTTTCTCTTCCTCCTCCCTCCCTCCACATCCATTTCTTTTTTCACTCTCCTTCCTCTTAACAACAGTCCTTCCCAAATGGGAAACAATGGCTTTTTAACGCGGGAATGTATGTCTATCTATCTGTCTGTCTCAGTTTCTTACAAGTTTCCTTTAATCAAAAAAAGTTTGGTCGTCTTATCTTATCCATGAAATTACTTCTACTGCAAATTAAATTGAAGTCTCCGCCGACTACTTTAAATTATTATAAATCTTCTCCAAATTAGTGATCAAATGAATCGGATAATCGATGCCTGTGACGTCTGCCTGCACCTTCTGTTATGAGGTCATGAACCATATGAAATATTCTTTAATTTATAAGTTCATTGAGTTTTGCCATACACTTATATAATATGGTTGGTTCCTGAATATATTATATCGATTTCGTAATCATGTGTATATGTCCCGCTTTCTGTGCAGAATTCAGATTCAGAGAGAACAACTTCTCCTCAGCCTGCCAATCGCCAAGTCGATGGCCTGCTGGTCTATGACCCTCTTAGGCGTACAAGTTAATTTCTTATTAATTTTGTTCTAATTTTATGAATTATTAAAATATTTCCAATGAAAGTGATATTTAGCCTCTTATTTAAAAAAAAAAAAAAAGACACTCATAACATGTTTCCTGCAAATTTGTATAAAATATATAACTTAATCAAAATAAAATATTTTTAAAAAATTATCGCATATAAAAGAAATTAGATGTCATGATCATATATCGTTATACACTTGGATAGATCATAGAGTGGGTTGGGCCGGGCTTGGATTTTAAAAAATATATATATTATTTTTATCCCTGATGTTTGACTAATTAATATTTAATCCCTTAAATTTCTAAAATATACCAAAAATCTCGAATGTAAACATTTAAATTGTTTAATTTTGTTACGTCTATACAAAAATTTCTTGATTAATAGATAAATTATTTCTTAATTAATAGATAGAGTTATCTTGTGTTGACTCTTTTTATTTCTACTACAACAACAAAACGAGTATTTTCATCAATACATCACAATAAAATAGATGATAACTTTCTTAAGGATTGTTTGGTTTCGTATATTAAAAGAGAATTTACTTGAATTATTGATGTATAATCAATAATAGATGAGTTTTATTCTTTGAATAATAGGAGGTTCCAACTTTAATAGTATTTTATTATACTTGTATATGTATTACATATTAATTTATCATATTATTTATATATTTTTTAATGTTTATTTTTGTATAGAATATATATTTTGAGGGTTAAGGTTTATTATGTCCCCCTTATTAGGGGTTATTATTTTTGAATTAATAAAATTTTCTCATAGCATTGACATTTATCTAAAGTAATAATTTAATCCGACCAAGAAAAAGTATTTAGCTATGCCATTGGATATAGATAACCTTTTTTTTTTTATTATCAGTCTTTAATGTTTGATAACTTTTTTCAGGTCTTAAGTTGTTGATCATTAGATATTGACAAAATAATAATAATAATAATGGATCCACACGGCATATATGCAATTGCACATTGACCAAATTAAATCAAAATTCAAAAAGCTTGATGTGAAACGACATGGATAAGTGCTAGATCATTTCGTGGCAAGTTAAGAGATTAAAAAGACGGTGAAAATGGGATAACAAAACAGTCAAGTTCTTGCTTATGGGAGAAACGTAGCGAGTGTGTGTGAATGGATCATGTCGGCACCAAACATATCATTTGTTTAATTATCACAATCACATGATAGATTTCAGTAATTATATATCAAACCACATTCAAAGTATATGCATTCTATATATGCTGTGTTAGTTAGATTACAAGTTTAATTAATTAATTAAATTGATGGATTGGCACGTCATAGTGTACAGTACGATTCCTCAATTTTTATATTTATCTTTCAGAAATCAAAGAGGGTAGACCAAGATACCGATACTTCCAAGTCTTTGTTTATGTTAATAATATTAATTACTACGTGATTTCAATGTAAGTACACTCTCCTTCCTGCATACTTCTTTGTAATGAGAACATGACAGCAGAGCAACCGATCGATGCTTGCCCCTGTTCAATTACTTTTCTGGTTAGGATTATAATTATTAAATTAGGGTTTCGTATGGTCATGGATATAACGTAATAATTAGTAGAAAATTCCAATCACATATGTGAATGCATAGATATAATAGATATATTCCCCATGTGATGTTAATTTTTGATCCATCGATGACGTTTCTTCCAGACAAATGAAGATGGGTTAGTCAGCATCAGCCACATCTCTTACCCCGCGTGTATTTTTCTGGGGATCTTGCCTTGTCTCCACCATAACCTTAATTACAAGTAATGTTGAATAATTAATTAACAAACAGCACCTCATCACGTTAATATTATAATTAATGGATTAAACTTCCAAGTTAACAAATATAAATGTATATTATTTCTGTTGGTTATCAAGTCATAAGTCGGTAACCAAAGATTAATTGATATAAAAAGACTAGACCTCACCAAGCCACCAAGAAGTCTAGGTCAAGCTCTGAGTTTTTATATTTTTATATTTATTTTTATGTGAGTGTAACCCACATAACAGGATAACATCAGCAAACAAACGTAATGCAGTCTACGTCATCCTTCCCTCCTCAAATCCCTCTCAACAGTCAATTATACGATTCTACAGTAGTAGACATTACAATGGATCAAAGCACAATTTTCCTCCAAATAATGAGCGCACGCGATGGACCAATCATGAATGTGAATACGGGAAAACTTCAAAATCTACAAAGCTAGCAGATGATGATAATATATGAATGTGGGAAAAAACTTGATTGCCGCCGTAGGTGCAGTGTTCTAATCATGGGTTGCCGTCTCATGCACTATACATAGAACAAAAGTTTCTCTCATATATGTGATCGTCATGATTCATGTGATTGAAAGCTAATGTCTCTGTCTAATCAGTGATGAGAGCACTTAATAAGTTAAACTTTTAGGTTATTTGAGTACATCAAATATGGCCATCACAAAATACAAACTATACCAGTCACTCATCATAGACAACATCTATAAATCAGAAGAATCAATCCGCGAATGTGAATGCGTGTTTCACGATCTTCTTCTAGAAAATGATCCGGACAGCGACATGCATGACAGCAATGACCAACTTAATTTGTCCAACACTTTGGGTAGTACTAATCAATATTCAATTAAGCTAGCTAGCTCTCTCTGGTTTCTTTCTTACCAGAAGAAAGGGTCACCATTTCCAATTCTTAAAAGGACCACTACTCTGTTGTCATCCTTTACTGAAATCGCACGAGAGATTTCGTAGAAGACTTGATTTTTTGGAGTCAAGAATATGCGATATCCTTTTTCACACAGTGTGGCGCCTTATTATTGCTTGTTTCTTTTTGTTCCTCAAGTCAAAGTCATCGCAAAACCTACCACAGTGCCCCCACCTAATATTGCCTCCTGTGACGAATGTGCATGAGCTCAGCAGCATTACGTATGCTGATGATAGATGTTTTGGTTGCTATAATATAGTACTATCGGCCATACTTTCATATGGTTTTACACCATATTGTATAGTCAAGTTGTACATCTTATTTCATATAATCTATCCAATGACTTTGTACTATATCATGTTGTATATGTTATAAGATTACATCTTTATTTAGATAGATTGAAGATCAAAGAGATTAAAATTATTAACGTACAAAAATTGTCATAATAATTAATTATATTATGATTCAAATGATTTAAAAAAAAAAAAAAAGTTAAACCCCAATATAGTATATATAACTTGTAGTACATGTAGCCATGGTGTGTTTTGCAACTTCTCACTTTTTAAAAGCAATATAATGTTAGTTGCTTTTGCTTTCTGGGATCATCCATGAGCTAGTCTACTCTGCAAGGTCGTGAGTTTAACATAAGATATTTTGTCTACAAATCAACTAAAGCGCTCAAATGCAGCCAAGAATCAATTAACCCTTCTGTGGAAACTCTCATTTCTTTATTGTCCATTGTTGGAAAATATTGGGAACATGTTGTCATCTTTAATGATGCTATCCCATCGACAACAATATATATCAATATCATCAACTCCTCCACTGTTTGGTGATGATGCATATCGTTAATTTATTGATCAATTTCAACTCGAATACAATTTACATTGTCAAGTGTAAGCACTAATTACTATTAGATTTCTAAAAAGATTATAAGTTTACTTCTGTTAAGAATATAAGATTCCAACAGGTAACAATAAATATAATAATTGAAAGTCAGATTTAATTAATGAAAGAGGGTTAGATAGTAAAGAATTATACGGGATAAAAATAAGAGTGAATTGGTTAAACATATGAGATATCAAATTAACTATCGTTGTAGTAGATCATTATAGTAAGTATAAGAGTGAATATCGTTGTAATATGTATCAAAGAGTGAATATCGTTGTAGTAGGTATCAAAGTGAATATTGTAATAATAGGTCCCAGAGATTGAATATCATTGTTGTAGTATTACAGATTGAATATCATTGTAGTAGAATCAGAGATTGAATATCATTATAGTAGATATCAAAGTGATTGAATATCATTATAGTAGGTGTTAGAGTGAATATCGTAGGTGTACTCTTCTTATTTATTTATTTATTTATTTTTGTGTAGGTATCAAAGTAAATATCGTAGGTATACTCTTCTTATTTATTTATTTATTTTTGTGTAGGTATCAAAGTGAATATCATTGTAGGTGTACTCTTATTTTTTTTTTGTGYTAACTAGTTGATTTCTTTCTCCATGTGGATGTAGGCAAGCTTTATCAAACCACGTAAATATAATGTTTCTTTTCGTAGTATGTGTTAGAATGTGACATGAATCCTACTTCTTGGAGAAATTCTTTTAGGATTATGTTTTATGATTTGCTCTTATTTATGATTCTATTTTCCTAATTGTGGTTTATTTCTATTATACTAGTTGACTCCTATATGAAATAGGATTGATAGAGAATAGGAAAATAGAGTTATTGTATCAATAGAAGTCCTATCTTTATTATACTCCTATTAAGAATAGAAGATCTCTATATACATCTAAAAATATAGGGATTGAGAATTAGTTCTAGTTATGAAGAGATGATGGGATGTTATGAGAGAGAGATGCTAGACATAAGGGGTACATGCCCTTAGTATTTTAGGAGTAGAGATTTGGATCAACACCGATAGAGCATGTTGCTCTGTTATATTAGGCATAGGGTAAATACCTTCAGGCTGAATGATAGTAGACCTTCTTGCGCTAATATGTTTGATATTGGATAGAGCACATGTTTGGTGTATTATCTCTTGTACTCTTACATATTTATGATCTAGTAGATTTATCTCTTCATCCATGGATGTAGACAATTGAAGTCGAACCACGATAAATATTTTCTCTCTTTGTGTTGTTAGAATTTAACCAATCTTGAAGTTACTTGTCTTCGCATAATTCCCTTACAAGTGGTATCAGAGCTCGTCTATTTTTTCTTACAGTATAATTTATTTTATATGTTGTAAATCTTGATATCTTAAACATGCATCTGTGTGAATTTTTCCAAAAACTATGCATGCACCAATTTACACATGTACATTAATGATCCAAATATTTCGTATTCGTTAATTCTAAGGTACACATGTTTAGTGATCAATGATGTATAATATACATTTCTTTTCTATTAAATAGACTAATTAAGGTCATTCATATACATCTCTTCAGGATCATAACTATTGATTTCTAAAGCCTACTAAGATTTTAGAATAAAAGAAATGAAGAATTCAATTGAATAGTTTTTCAAATGCTAAGATATAGATACCAAACATTGCGAGGTTATTTAGAAAAGTAAATAAATAGAAGCTCTCCTACCCTCACAAAATTCTACATATCAGTTAAACGGGCTGATACGATGGACCATCCGATTCTTTATCTTGGACAGAAAGCTCTGCATATCTGATCTTTCCAACTTAGCCCAACATTCTCTTGGGCCTGATGTTACAAATGGAATGGCGCAGACTGGCTTTCTGAGCTGCAGTATTGCAGTTTTACTGGGCTGTTTGCTCGCTGCCCCAAAGGTGAGCCATGCTAACCACGTTGTCTTTCCTGCAGCCCGCTTGTCAATATTATGAGTAGTTTATCACATCTGCAATTATTTTAATGAAATTATGAGAAATAATCAAAGTGAAAAGTATTATTTAACAAATTTTAGATAACATGAACATAATCAGAAAAAACGATAGTTAATTTTTTTTGTTTTTTTACTTTCAATCCCGAATATTCGATAATTTCTTTTGTATTTATATTTATCGGTTTTTAACGCTTTATAATAATAATTAAAAATTTTATAGATCTATCAGTCTATTGATTTATGACCAAACATTCAAAAAATTTTAAAAGGTTATCTTTTCCTTATTTTTTCCTTTATCGACTCCAAACTTCCTTAACAAAATAATAAAAATTTAGAAAATATAAATAAAGGTATTAAGGAAGTGGGTAGGTGTCAAAGAGTAACTCATCAACAGACATTAGTTTATATAAAGGGAGTAACATAAAATATAACAAAATTCAAGAAAATATATTTGGGTGACTTCAATSAGTATCCATTCTGCTGGAAAACATAAAATATATTTGGTTGAAATATAACAAAATTCAAGAAAATATATTTGGTTGAAATATTTAGAGTAACATTTGCTTCGCTGTCTCCAWGCATGCTTGAAGGGAAGAGAGGAAGTCCTCGGATATGAATATTCAATCAATCCATGAGTTGACTTTAATGTCCGCCTTATAAATTATACGGCAGAGGAAGTTTCAACTTTAAGTGTAGGTATGGTCATAATGCTCTGCAACTTTCACTCATGGCCACGCTTGCTTGTTAACCTTTCTGAAAAAGACAAGAGACTGTAGATCTCGCCACAGACATCTTAGCGTTAGAACGTGTTCTGCTTTCTGCTTTGATGGGCAAATGGCAGTTTGGTTCCAATCTTAAACAATTTCTCCCATACACGAACTATTAGTCATACTTTTTGTCTTTTCGAATAGTTTATTGGGGAGTTTGATGAAGTGCAATAATTCAAAAGTCAACTGCTATTACAAAATGATTTGTGTTGTTATGGGCGACTTCAATCAATATCCATTCTGCTGGAAGCAATGGAGTTGGATAGAAATTAAGTTGACTTGAGGTTGAGAGGGTGTTCCTCCTGCCGAACCCTCCAGGACTAGGAGGAGTCGTCAAGCAACGAGCCTGCCGTCTGACAAGTACTGATGGTAACAAACAAACAAGAGGAGAGAGGATGCATGATTTGTTAAGTAAATCGAAGTTTGCAGTCAAAAAAGACTCTGATAATGAAATTTTTATCTGTATTTGCATGCATCACTTACATGCAAACTGTAGAATAATTATTCAAGTCTCAGAAGGTCGAATGGCAAAGAATCAGCTAGACTCACGATTGATATATATAAATTCTAATACGCAAAAGAATTGGCAATTTTCCCTGCCATTGCTTTGTCTTGAGAGAGACTAAGTTGGACACGCGCTAAAGTAAAATCGACAAACTCTAGACATGAATACAATACGCCAAACCAGTCAAGAAAATGAAAGCATAACTACTTCTACAACTACCAGCAACAAATTGGGAGGGACACTCAACTCATATATTAATCTTATTTTTAAACTTTGGTATTAGAGCGAAATCTTAAATCTGAATTTTGTATTAGAACAAGATCTTGAATCCGAATCCTTACATGTATATATACCTATCTACATTTATAGTTGTCTTCTATTGCGTCTGTGTCCAGGTTTGATTTGATTGATTGGAAACTGTCACAGAATTTAATATGATTTATATCCTTACCTGTAATCTTAATTTGCAATTTAGCGTTTTAGTCTTAAGTAGAAGCTTGAATGAAAACTACGTTTCCTTGATTCTTTATTGTATATGTAAGGTGCCGGTGCCACAAATTCATTGGTGATGTTTAAATTCAAATTTTTTTGGTGCCACAATTTCATTTGCTGGCACCGGATTCCTACCTGACTAGCCATCTTGGCCCAGTTAGATGAGAGTAGGTGTTTTGATTTCCAAAAGCTTGCACCAATTAACTAATCCAATAATGGAATAAAAGTGGCTAAAGGAATGTCTCACATTTCCCTTCACAGATGTTTAAATTCATCTGTCTCTGCTTAATTGTGAATGATTAATGAAATGACAAGCCCCTTATGCAATAATTTATCCAAATGCTTCACTTCTTCCCTGTTTAGATGTATAAATTAAATTCATGGTTGTAAATTTGTTTAGAAGGTTTTGAATTTGTCACTAAATAGACGCATTTTAGAAGAATAATATTTATATTAGTGTGTTTTGGATGAGTGACGTTTGCGTAAAATTTAGAAAATAAATTCGTAAAAATGAAAGATAGATTCATTTTTCATAAGAATATGGTTATGAATTTATAAAGAATAATCAGGAGATGATCAAAATAGATATGTCTTGAGTGAATGATGAATCGGTTATCTTTACCGAATATGGTTCTGAATACTAAAATAATTAGCAAAAAATCAAAACAGGGATAGTGTTGAGTGAATTATAGTTCAGTTATAACTTAAAAGCAAACTCACCATCCTTAATGAATATGATTCTGAATTATGAAGGGAAGGAGGAAGGAGTAGGAAGCTCAAAACTCACTACCCCTAACGAATATGATAGTATATGATTCTGAACTATAAGAAAGGACTACGAAATACTATATCTATATCTATTTGGTTTGGCTGGCCTGATTATTACACTTTTTAGCCAAAGCCAAAATTTACTGCCAACAATCTTCTGGTTTAAAAGCCTTTTGAGTTCTGAAACTTCTGTTCTCTGCCGCTTCGTATAAGGTTGGCATCTACATTAGGCAGCACAAGTTTTAACAGTCAAGAACATTCCGAGCAAGCAAGGAACGAAAATTTAGATAGCAGGAAACCATAGGTTGATTCTGCTTCTAAATAAAAGTTTATCATTGGCCTGCACTGTACTAGATTTTATCTATAGGCAAAAGCAGGGCATGCATTAATTAATTTGGTAATGGAAAACTAAACTGATTACAAATCACACTAAAAACTGTATTATATATTATAGATTATTTCCAGAAAAAAACAAGAATGAATATAAGTTCGTGCTACAGTTAATCTTTCTACAGCAATTACATTTCACATTCTTGTCTTTCAACACTCTCAATTTTACTGTTACAGTCACCTTGCCATGTCCAAACGATGTCTCTCAATGCAGGCCTAACATCTTCTTCGCAAAACTTAGCATACTCCAAGGTATCACCGGAAGACTTGGAGAACTCAACGATGGCTACCTCCGGCACCACTTCGAACACCTCCGCCGTCACCGACAGCCGCCCTTTCCTCCCTTCCGACCTTCCTTGTAACCTCACTTTAAAATCTTTCACTTTTGACACCTTAAAATTCAACCCACTTGCCACGCCTTGAAGCTTGTCCATTATAGCGTTTGCAGAGCACTTTGACGTGAACATGGACCCCGTTTTTCTCTTGTTCTCAAACAGACTCGACAAGTCAAACCCTGATGACATCGATGAGATGAACTCAAATGCGTTGAAGAACTTGGGAGATGACACTTTGGTGATCTTGCAAGACTTGTTAACGATATCATGATCATCCTCCTCTGGCTTATCCCACATGGATTCTTGGATTGTAAACGCTTGAGGCCGAGTGAACCCTTTTCGAAACCAGGGAACACGCATGATGGCTTGTATGGAGATTCTTCTTCCAGGGTCAGCGACGAGAAGTTTGTTGACCAAGCGCTTTGATTCGGTTGAGAACCAGGGAGGACACTCGAACTCTGCTTTGAAAACCTTCCTGTACATCTTCATGAGATTTTCATCCTGGAAAGGCAAAAATCCTGCGAGAAGTACATACAAAATCACCCCACAAGACCAGATATCAGCTTTCGATCCATCATAGCCTTTCTTCCTCAGAACTTCCGGAGCCACGTAGGATGGAGTCCCGCACTGAGTGTGAAGGAGGCCATCGTTTCTCAGCTGTTCCGGCAAAGCTGATAGGCCAAAATCAGAGATTTTTAGATCTTCGTTTTCATCCAACAACAAATTTTCCGGCTTCAAATCACGATGAGACACTCCTCTGCTGTGACAGAAATCAACTGCGCTGATCAACTGCTGAAAGTACTTGCGTGCGAGATCTTCTCTGAGCTTCCCTCTGACGACCTTGGCGAAGAGTTCTCCACCTTTAACGTACTCCATGACGAAGAAGATCTTGTTTTTTGTCGCCATAACCTCTTTGAGTTCCACGATGTTGGGGTGACGAACGAGGCGCATGACAGAGATTTCTCTCTGGATCTGCTCCATCATTCCTTCTTTTTTGACCTGGTCCTTGTTGATGACTTTGATGGCAACACATTCGCCTGATACGATGTGCTTGCCATAGTAGACTTTCGCAAACGTGCCTTTGCCCAGTAACCTCCCCATCTCGTACTTTCCGAACAGAATATGTCTTCCCTCCTCCATCGCTTCAATGAATGATATCTTCAAGGCTGTGAATGTGAATAACTAGTAAAATCAATTATTGGACGCTATGCTTACAGTATTCTCGGAAGTACACCGTAAGGGAATCCAGGAGAGGATGGCGGATATGCTGATTTGAACGGATTCCATGAGATTGATGAATTTTTCAGGGGATGTTTTGAAATCTTTTAATCGAGGTACTAATCATTAGAATTATTTATATAGGAGAGAGGCAGGAATTGATAGCACCTGGTATTCAGGTTTTTTGAAACTTGAGGAGCCGCAAGACCTAGCACACAGACTGAATTATAATCAGGTTACAAGACACACTCGACAATTGAGCGAGGAGAGGAAAACTCGGGTTCAACAGCCCCACCTCAGGTTAATTTATCGAGTATTATTATGTCATATATTATCACTACCAAATCATCGTTAAATGAGTTGACTTCGTATATTACTCTAATTATTCTTAATTATATTTTAATCATACATATTAATACCTCAATTATGGTGTAATATAACTTTAATTTACTTTCTAAAAAATAATGTGATATTTACCAAAATATGATTTCTAATTCTCTTTAAATTCTTCCCCTTCGTCCTGACGCTGCAATTTAAATCAAACTACACCCAACATGTTAACTCCCATTACATAATCATTCGTTCTCTCTTTATTTTTGAAAAGTCGTTCAATACCCTTTCAAAAACATGAATTTCCACTTTCAATCTGCATTTCTTCCTTACCATTAAGTAATTCTTCTAGGTCGTTTTGGTGGGTGAGACAGGAGATATGAACGTTAATTCGAGGTTGGGGTCTCTTTGTTGGTGGTGTAGACTAACAACAACATGTTAGGTTATGCCGACTAAGCATGTGCTTACACATTTCCTACTCCGCATTTCAAGTTATCCGAACTCTATTTGAACTTTTATAGTCCTTTTCAATTTCATCTCAGCAGCAAAGAAAACAGAAACGTGAAAAACAAAACAAAAATAACAACAACGAGTGAGTGAATTAAGTCGTATCATCTGTGAGAGCTTTTCTCTGCCTTTTTAACGGCTATTATCATTGCTCGATCTCTCTTCTGGTTACAACATTCAAAAGAATTGCCGTCCAAGAGGAAAAAAAATACTGCAAGTTGCCGATATATATATAGTTTAATGCTCCATGAAACATAATTAATTAATTCGTGAAATAAAATAATAACCTGGACCCAGATATTTTCTTAAACAAATTTACTCTTCCTTCTTGATTAGATTCTACTAAAGCACTTTTACTAGTCATGGAGAACCGAGCCATGAATAGATATAGAATAGTCAAAATTAATATGATAATAAAGCTTAACATTCCAAAGTCAGATTTGAGTCTTTTTTAACTCAATTATTTTTCTTTAGAATTTCATGCCCAATTAAGCAAGGTGAAGGAAATTAATGGGCAATTTTGGGTTTTTCATTATATTCTTCTTTTTTATTTTTTTAAGAATATTGAAAAGTATTAAAGATTTCCAATTGGGCTAAGAATTTTAAAAGAGCTTTAACAAGTCAAGTCAATTAGGAACACTTAAGGTACAATAGTTGTTGAATGAGTTGAATTTTCTTATTTGATACGTGTGGTTTTAAATCGTAATAACCTTGCGTTAAAGCTGACTTTGTTCAAGTTGGTATCAGAATTTTCAGGTTCAAACTTTTAAAATCTTCAAGTAAGGGTACGCACAAATATAGCGTGATGGAACTAAAAGATTAAGAAATATGTTTATCTAATTGTTATAGTTTTTGGATCGAATAAACTTTGGTCCAGAAATGGTAAAGTCAACTTAATCTCACTTCAGTGGTGGACCATTTTTGCATACTAATTGACATATGAATCGAAGGGTTTAAAACACTTATTACTAAACACCAATTCTTACTGACCGTTGATGATTATTATTAATCACCCAGTTATGGCTTCCATTAAAGCTAAATAATTATGATTCGCGGACCCATAAATCATGGTTGAGCAAGCATTATGGAAGAAATTATGCCACCAAACGCTGCTTTTGAAGAGTTCAAGCCACTGCTTTAGCTAATTTGAGGACCCAGCTGCATTGGATTACGTTATTTCCAAGTAACCCTTTTGCTTTGCAAACATTTATATGTTTGTATTCATATTACATTAATCTAATTCAATTAATAAAACTATCAAACTATAGTGCCATTGGTGGAGGTCGAGGGACCCTTCTCTAGTCCACGACAAGGCCAAAAAAATCAAAATCATCGAAGGCCGAAATATATCAATGCTAAATAATAATATAATAACTTAAAGTGTTAGTGACGTTGAATTTCAATCAATGGGACAAGTATGGATTCAATGTTTCATGTTTAAGTTAATATAAAAAACAATTACATGCTATCTAAAATAATTTT